>QVNV01009177.1:0-25548 GCA_014825455.1 Pseudomyrmex pallidus
ATGACATGACATGACATGACATGACATGTCATGACATGACATGACATGACATGACATGACATGACATGACATGACATGACATGGTCACGACATGACATGGTCACGACATGACATGGTCACGACATGACATGACATGACATGACATGATATGATATGATATGATATAATATAATATAATATAAATTATTAGTGTATTATATTTTATTATTATACATATCTTATTATATCTTGGTGGTTTTTATTATTATTGTTTTGTTCTTTATATATTTTTGTATTTAAAACAAGATAACAACAGTTATCTTAAATGTGATATAATGTTACTTTTGAAATTCTAAAATCATAACTGGTAATATGTTAGTATTAATTGACTACTTTTTCAATTGCATATTTATCGTCTAAATGCTTTCTTGTGTTTTATTATAACTCATGTACACATACGTGTGTATGTATATACGGGTACGCCAAGTTTTTGTACTTTTGTTTTAAGCCTGTTTTATAAGGTCTATAATCTTGAATCCAGTACTTGGCTATTTGCATTGATTGTCTGTGATTTTTACTTCTACAGAAAAAGATTTCTGTATTTAGATAGTTTTTATGTACTTGGCGTATATTTTTTTCTTTTGTAAAGACTTTTTTTTAGAGTTATTTTATACGCTAAGAATTTGAAGAAACGATTAGATGGCGAGAACAAAAACAATATCTTGACGCATAGGTTTTACACGTGCTTCTTTTTTTCTTTTTTGACGTGTTATAGAAGTTTGTTAGAGGGAGAAAGAAAGAAAGAGAGAGAGGGAGGGAGGGAGGGAGGGAGGGAAGGAGTGTCTGATTTGTGTTCAAGTTATAAGATTCTCACACACAGCGCGTCGCCTAATATGAACAGAGGAACTCGTAGCCTCAGGCGGCTTTTTGCGCAGGCCACGAAGCGTGGAATTAACTGGTGCTTCCCCCTTTTCTAAAACCAACACGTAATTATCTCACCGGCGGTTGCGTTCGGTGAGATTCTTTTTGCCCCGGCTCTTTTTCCGCCGACAGGTTCGGCAAGCGACGATACCTGATATTTACATGGCAGGTGATATCAATTATCGCCCGTGAGCCGCCGATGCCCCGGAGCCAAGATTGCAGCCGAATCCGAGTCTTGAATGGTTCCTCGCCAATTTGCTTGGATTCGCGCCTTCGTCATTTTTCTTTCGTACCTATATATCCTCTAGTATTCATAGTTTGCGCCGCACGATATCATAACTAACGGTTTTGATCTGCTTAATTGCTGAGATTGCTCGGCAGATTCGCGAAGAAAATTAAACACTTTGCATGATTTTCGGAAATCTCACGATCGCACAAGCTCGAATGTAGTCTTTGCACACCTATGCTTGTTTTGCAAATTAGTGAAAACATTGTGTGCACGTAAAACTCTGTAAAACAAATAATAAGTGAAAAATTACACTTTAAAATATGCGTCTGTTTTCATGTTCTTCGTGTGTGCAAAAAATGTTTAGAAATTGGTACGTGGAATGCAAAGTACGTGGAATATATTATCATATTTGCCAGTCAACTCTGTGCCTTTCTCTCTCTCTCTCTCTCTTTCTTTCCCATTTGTACACTTGAGGACGTACACTGGCGACCGATTTTTCTTGCTTCTCCCGAGATTGGGCGTAACGTTCCGTTGCAGCTGAAGCCAAACGGTGACTCGATAAGTACCGTGATGGTCCCCCGGGGCAAAAACAAATAATAACTCGACCACGAGAGAGGCTCTCGGTTAGGCTACGACGTCCGGAGTCTCCCATCTTTCGCTTTACTCTTCCAGACGACTATCGCAATTTTGAAAATGGTTGTCTCATCACGAAGGCAGTGAGAGAGAGAGAGAGATAGAGAGAGTGCCCGAACTTGGGACGCTGTCGATTACAGGGCGCGCCGTTGCTCGTCGTATCCCGGTGTTGGTTTTCGAGCCTTTTGTGTTAAAAAGACGCGCGTAATCATTCTTCTCTCCCGAATGAAGCCGATGCTTTTACAAACGCATAGAGAATCAAGAGAAGATTCAACAAGGTGGGGAGAAGAAGAACGCCCATAGTCTGGCCCCTTTTCGTACGTCCCGTGCCGCTTCCGATCGCCCTCCGGGGCTCGTAACGAGCCCGACTGGCCGACTTTTTTGCCGCGTCGTGAGCTTAGCATAGGGAATCACCGTACATGCTTCGACAACAGGTGTCGGGATGACCGGCTTTCGATCGAACGCGCTGAAATTGCAGCCTCTTGCGCACAAACTTGCGGTGGTGTCGACCGGTCGCGTGAGTGACTTTGCATACGCTGCGATTACGCGGCTTATAAACGGCCACGCTCGTTCGCCGCCGCCTTCATTCGCGCGCGGTTTATGCAACGGGCGTGTGCAATTCATTCACGGTCGCGTGTGACAGCTTTATTTAAGGTCCCGCGTACGAAGGGGAACATTAATCGTCGGAAACGTATAATCGATCGCCAGGCGAATATCGCGATACGCGATTACGAAGATGATGAATTTCACCGATTGAATTGACTGATTGACAATTAAGCGTAACGAGATTTTGTAATTTGATGACAAGATTTTGTATTAATTCACGCGACTTTTAAACGACGTACTTTACGATGTTGAATGATTTTCTCAAGTGCATCAAAAGCATCGTCGAGAAAAAAAAATGTAATTTCGCTCCTACAAATGAGCGAGAATTTGTCGGTCGCGCCGCGGAGACTCTAAACGCGTGGTTTATGTTATGATTTATAGGATTTGTTATTTCATGTGGACCACGCTGCGCGCGGAAACGAGGTGGGGCCGTTGTTAACGCGACGAACCGACAAAAGAATGCGCGGCGGGACGCACCTGTGCACCATCAGGCGGAAATTGCGAACGCTTCTTCGTACCTCAAGTATGTTTTTAAAAGATGCGATCCGTTTTTGCGGGCCGAATCGGTTTGTCCGCAGAAACGTCCTTCGCTGCGTGAAGACACGCGTGTGCGTGCGTCACACAGCAAACACACATACGTGAGCGAAGAACAACCCTCGTTCTGAAGGCAGAACGAAAGAGCGAGACGGAGAGTCAGGAAGAGAATTCGGGCGAAACAAAAAGATAGAACGCGCCCGACTACAAATTCGTTTCTCAGCAAAGTGGCGCAGCTGTGCCACGGTCATGACTGTGTCAGTATTCGAACAACAGATATTATTTTATTGACTGTTTCGCATTTACGTAATTTTTTTATGTTTCTTTTTTCTCAAAATCCGTTCTTCTTGTGACTTCGCGAATTACATCAGCTCTGATGCACGTGTCAGAGACACGTCGCTTAAAGAGCAGACACTCGCAAGTTATAAATTATATCGTTCTTGCAATTGGGGACACATGCTGACGTATCTTATAAATATATAAAACGCGTATAATTATCGCTTATTTGTCTCTCGAATTAATTTATTGTTCCTTGACGAGACAATTTATTTATTGCGATATTGTTTAACGAGCGCATAAATATGAGCTTTACCGAGCATTTTCCTTCCTTCTTTTAATATACACGATATGTAAAGTTTTGAGAAACGGCGTGGTAAACAGTGGCGAAATAAATACACGACAGTAAACACATGTGGCAATCGCTGTACGTTTCATATCGCACTTTTGCGTCCGCTTAATGCAACATTGAAAAAAGAATCGAACGGCCATTAAAACGAATTGCGGGACTAATTGCTGTCGTTGATGGAACTGCTTCTCAATATTAGCTGAGTCAGTAGCTCCGGCTAACACGTCAACAAGTTAAACACTTTTTAAGCCGAGGATGTCCGCGTTTTGAGTAAAATAAAATTAATATGTAGAATTAACGTTACGTGGAAATTCTAACGTGTTATAACATGGCGCCGTCCGCACGGCGAAAGCAAGATATAGTCTTCATCTGACGAGCACTAATTACACGGTTCACGATTACCCGCTTCCTAGTCGACGAACGTCTATCACTTTCAAGGGCAAAAGATCGTGTAATCTGGAGGAATCGTTTCCGCGGATTGACGGGTGATTGATGAAAGCGCGCGCGGTGCCAAAGAAACGCCTACACTAGTTTCATAATTAAAGACCGGGGATGCGTAGTAATGATTATTTTTCTGGACCCGTCTCACCGGAATGTAAAGGGAAACTTTTACACTCCTTTCGAGATTGAGAAGAGAGCAGTGAATTGAAAATTAATTTTTGAAGGTTTAATTGAAAACTTGATAGACTCGTGACTTGGACAGTTCATGCGAAGAAACATAATAATCAAAGGTAAAACAAAAAGTAGACAGAATTATAATTTTCTTATTTTATTAAAAGTATACAAATGATTAAAAATCTTGTTTAAAGTATATTCAGTTGTCAAAAGATTATTTTTACAGAAAAATATGTCGTCGAAGTTAGACCGGTCCAGTAATCTCGCAGCCTGAGTGTGAGTTGGAAGGTTCCGAGTTCGCTGAATCCATACCGTTGCATTTTTCCGGTTGGATGAACCGGTCTCTTTTAAGTCGAATTTATCGATTGAAAATTTATCGAAGTTCTGCGAGAACTTCACCGCAATAGCTGTCAATAAAATCCGCTTTTTCGTTCATATAATTCAGTGATCCTAAGAATTTGCTGAAGAACGGAAATTTATTTTTGTGAAGCGGATGTCACTGTCCTCAAAATGTTCTATCTCGTTTTTGTTTCTAATTGTTTTTGACAAAAAGTAGTACATGAAATACGTTGAAAAGAAAACTACTCTGCTCGCGAATTGTCTGATCGCGCGTCTACAATTCGAGCCTAGAAAAATATATTTTGCTTCTTTTCCATATTTCCTCGGTTTTGCTCGTGACACTAATTTTGACATGTTCTTACAAATATATAAAAGGCTTCGGCGCGTCTCCATCGTCCCGTAACACCTTTCCAAATATTTATTATTCCCGACGCCGGATGTTCACGTTCGAAAGGATACGACACTCCATAGATGCGGTAACTTCTTCTTTCGCTATCGCAGACCGTTAATGCACGTGCGGTCGCGTCCTACACGGAGATGCGGCGGCTGTTTGACGTTCGACATGTTTGAACAGCGGTCATTGTCTTGTCTTCGATTTCTTCTCGTTTTGTGTTGCTCCTTCTCGTTGAGACGCTATTACGGCTGTAAAGGCACCTCGTTTTTCGAATAAAGGAACGAGTTAAGAGTCTCGCAAAAACAAAAATAGTTTTTTTACTACTTTGACGATAAAACAAATGGCGAATCGAATGGCATTTATTTCGTATGTTTGATATACGCTTTTTATATGCTGCAACAATATTTCTTTGTCATTTTAAACCTATGATTGAAACAAAGAAAAAGAAAGAAGAATCGCATGCGTGCACACACAGTAATTGTGAAGAGAGTAATAACGAGAATTGTTGCACGAACTACCGTCATGTCGCCTAACTCGATCTGACACAAAGTACGTCTTATTTAGTGATCTAATATTTGACTTTCGTCACACACTGGACTACGAGTCCTTCGTGCTTCGACTGCCGCCGTTTGTTTGTAGTCCGCCTTCGGTTTTGGCTCGCGCCACGTTGATTTAGGATTTAAGGATTTCCGCATTTGTTATTCGAAGATCACGTGGATAAATATACTTGAGATGATTCCTCTATTTAGGCAAAAATCGCGGGTGGGCTGTTCGGTCGTTCTCGTTGTGTGGTTGCAAATTTGCGTACATATAAATTTACGTCTGAATCGGACGTGCGTATGAAAATGACGTACGTACGCGTACACAAGCAACAAATTACAAATTGGCGGAAGACAAATAGGAATTTAAAAATCCGAAACCAGACAAGCCACTAAACTTTCAGAGATAATAGTTAAAAATTATTATATATTTTATTTACAAATATATAGAAGCAAATAACAAACTAACTAGTTCGATCAACATGCGAACACAAAGAATTTTGATCCTTTTAGCGCAGGACTTTGAATCAAAGACACTCGCGGTCATGAGAAAGAAGAAAGTCTCGGAAGTTCATCGAGGAGACCGGTGGTATCTTCTGTTTGGATAGTCTTTAACTGACCATTACACCTGAATAGGCCGTCTCAAAATGGAAAAGGGCAGCCTTGGTCCTTGATCCGACCGGCCTACTTCCTGTAGAACCCGAATGGGTAGATCCCGGGTTCCAACGGTCAATAGCAATAATGACGAATGTTCTCTCACACAGTAATATTCCCGGCGAACCGCGCGCCGTTTCTGCGATTTCCGATTGGACTTGCCTGATCCCTTTTTTAATCCTGCTCCTTGTATCCGACTCTACAAGAATACTCGAAGAATCAACAAGCGCGGAGAGTAGTCTCGAATCGCGTGCTCGCAAGAAATCGCGATCTGACTTTTCGATCTTCCAGGAAACATCTCGGAGAAATCGAGTCTGACGCGTTACGAAAAAACGCGATTCGTGTTGTCAGAATCGGCCACGTGCAACTGCATTGCATATGGCGAACGCATCCGACCGCGTTTGTCTATTATTATGCTTACATGATACAAGTGCCTGTCTATTGAAACCCGCACAATGGAAATGTCGCCGATCCGAGAGAGGGGCGCGAAGCGGAACACTTAAGCGCTTTTTGCGCACACAACCGATCATGTTTGCGAGCGAGAACTGCAATTTTGACGTGCCATGATGAGCATCCGTTCGACGGCGCGTAGATTGTCGCTATTATCGTTTACCGCCGAAGATACAAAACGTATATCTCGAGAGCAAGTGATCCTTTTAACCACAAACCTCGCTCACCTCAAGCGTGTTGTTAGAGCATTCGGCTGAAAATCCAAATGAACTACGAGGATAAGGAAATAATAACCTTCGAAGAAACGTTTTCTCGATCTGTGTTTCAATTATACATAATTACAATGTACACGTAAAACCTAATATACTAATAAAAATAATATAAGAATAAAAATATAACAAAAATTTCGCGCTTTTGTTACATATCGAACGGGACATACAAATGTCGTCTGCCATTTTTCGCAAAACCGCTCGCATATACGAATTGTCGCGTGTATATACTTGATCGGGATTGATCGATTTGTCTCATTTTTCTCATCCATCATTCCCGCGAGCAAGCTGCGCACCGACGCATCGTTTACTGTGGTTGCTGACCTGCTTTCGTCGTCCAGGGAGTTGTCGGTAGGTTTTAAAGAAGACAGTTCGTGACATAACACGTTTTGTAAAAGAACGGCATTCAGAGCGCGGAGCGACGAAAATGTGGAGGCTGTTCGGAGGTAGCACCTTTTCCGCCCTTGCCTGAGAATTCATCCTTTTTTTTTTTTTCTGCGACTATACGATCTAGCGGATCGATCCGTTGCTCTTGTACAACACCATTCGGCATTGTGTCGCCTCTCCTCTACCGTTCCCAATCTTCTTGAGGGTTGCTTCCAAGGAATTGTGCGAAGGACGAAAACCTCGAAGTGACACGGGCGGAGATGGCGTGTGTATGTGTGTGTGTGTGTGTGTGTGTGTGTGTGTGTGTGTGTGTGTGTGTGTGTGTGTGTGTGTGCGCGCGCGCGCGCGTGCGTGCGAGTCGTGTGCCTGCGCGCGTGTTTATTTAGGATCATCCCGAATAGCCAGCGGGATAATACCGAAATCCCGTGCAAATCACCGCAGCAGGCCTGATGCGGATTTACAGGCAGTGCAGAAATCGGTCGGCGAAACGTGAGCAGGTCAAGGAAGTCGAAGCTTCGAATACAATGCTTTCTTCTTCCGTCGAATTCTTTCCGAAGTTTATTCTTTATATATAAAGTTCGTTTCTTCGTTTAAGCGAATAAATACAGACACACGGAGCAATGTGCATACGCGTCGATCCCGGATCGCGCCCGTGTCATGCGTCACGATTTTCGTAATTAAGTGTAAGATTTGAGGCTAATCGATTTCCGCTCAATAAATCAGCCGTATCAAGCCGAGAGCTGCGACGGTAACCCGATAACTTACGCTACGCCCTTTGCAGTTCCTGTTTGTTGTCGATCCCGTAAGCTCGGTGTCCCCTTACGGGTTTCCACTTGGCGGCCAGAAGTCCGTCAGTTAGTTAGAAAACGGGTCTCGGAATCGCCATCAGCTCGCGCGCTCTGGAAAGTACCGCACAACTCTCGCTTGGAGAGTATATAGTTTCTGTCGCCGCGGGTTTCTGACACAAAGAGGCGCGCCAACTGTCGCCGACCGAGACACTGTCCAGATCACCACCGGCGGCAGCTTCATTAAAAACGTGGTGAGCAACGTGTTTGCGGCTTGGCCTATCCGGTTTTTCCGGCCGCGATTTTCTGACCGAATCGACTGACAATGGGAACGAGCGCTATCGCCGTGCGAAGCGCGCGATTACCAAACTTCTCGTTGAGCGTGTTATCGTCGCGGTAATGTATACCGTTCGCGTATTTGCATGTTTGACATGCAAAATAATATTACGAAACAAAATCGAGGAGGTCAGATGTTTCACGCAGCGCGCAACAGAACAATTTTGTTGCGTTATAAATCGCTGTGGTAACATCGCTATTAGGTCGTAGATTGGTAAATCATGTTGCAATTATGGCGCCTCGTTCGGCGCGTATACAGCCAATTTCGGAACGATTCGTGACGCTGTAAAACCATTCTGCTCTTTCGAATGATTTGTCTGAGCACGAGCACGCGCAGTTTTCCATAGATGTGCGACGGTCGTATCTTTTACGAGGCGCACCGCGCCGTTTCCGTTTATGGCGGATCGGAGCTATAAAACGGAATCGCAAATAGAGAGAGAAGCGCCGAGGCGAAGTGTGCGAAGTAAATGAAGCCAGAGTCGTTTTGCCTTTGTGTCTCGGGGTTATCGCATAAATTGCCGCGTGCACAGAATTGCCGTCTGTGCCGTTTGTCCAAAATTGAACCGTGATCACGCACCAAACTAGAGATCATTGAATTCAATGTTGCGCGTTTATATATTCGGTGTTTTGTGTGTAAAAATTTTTATCAAATTAATTACACGCGTACGAAGTATACTCGAAAATTTATCATATCGAAGGCGGAAAAACTAAGCGACACATCAAGCAATTCGAAAGTTCGCGTAAAATCGTATAATTGATGCAGCGAATTATCCTCGGACCGCATTAGAATAGTAGATTAGACCTGACGCAAGAAATGTTTATCGTTGAAGGAAACAAAAACTCTGACTCAAGCTTCTAAGGCTATTGTAATTTATGGTCGGGCGATAGCTATTGTAATTTAAATTTGCATAGTAATAAAGCGCGACCTTTAAAGTCGGCCGGCTTCGCACGGCGGTCTCGATTGCGCGCGGCTTGCGCGCCACTTGAAACGAACGTCACGGTTATCGGCCTGTTCGCACTCAGTTATCGCGCCTATAATTTTCGAGAACGACGTCGTAGGCTGCACGCGCGCGCCGTTTTGTTTTACTCCCGGCGCACGTTCTCGGCCACGACGACTAAAGTCTCGTGTGTCCCTTCGTGAAAATAATATGTCCGTTTAACTTCTTACGGTCCTGCGGTGTCCCATATCCAAGCTCGAAGGGAAGTGGGTGTTACGGGGTGTGCCCGACTCTGCGAGAGAGAAAGAGAGAGAGAGAGAGAGCTCTCGGGAGATCTTCGAATATAACAACAATAAAAACCTCTCGATACACAGAGGAGAGCGCGTAAGGGTAGAAAAACGTTTTACTTATTTTCCGTTCGCGCGGAAACGACTCGTGGGCGTGAGTGGGCGGCGAAGCTCTCAGAAATATGCTATTTTATTCTATAAAGCGCGCAGTTTATTCGTGAATTGCATGAATTCGCGGAAAGAGCGCAAGTCGAACGCGTTCGCTCTCGTTCGATTCAAAGACAAAGCGAGGATTTACATATGCGCCGGAAAAATTCACCATCTCTCGCGCACGCGCGCGATTTGTGTGTGCGGCACATATCTTCTGACGTTCTCCGAGACGTCCGTGCCACGAGAATACACGGCTTCGAGTATCTGGTAATCGTACACTGCGCGCGATGTACATTTTTACCCAGGTTGAAAGAGAGAAGAAAAAATCGTGCACGCGGCAAAAGGACACGTCTTCAGGCTTCACATGGCTTAACTGCTAAGGGTAGTTAGACGAGTCGGGAATGCATTGAAGGTCCGGAAGTGGGCGGAACTGCAGCCTGCGCTTCAGCATTGTACAGTGCCGGGGACTCGGTTTTTCCTCGCTCGTGGGTCCCGCGCATTATATGTCGAGGACAGAAAGAAGAAACGAGAGAGAGAGAGAGAGAAAGAGAAAGAGAGATACGGGGAGCACGCACATGAAGCGCCAGAAGCACACCAAAAGGACATTCGATATCCGTAATGCCGCAATAACAAGCGCCGTGTTATTCTCGAAAAAATCCAAGAGTCTCGTCTGTAAATCGGACAGCAAGTGGAGAAAAACATTTTTGCGGAAATATATATAGTTTCACACCGGCAAAGAAATAACGTCACATCGCGCAATTTTTATTAGGTATACGATTATATTTAACGCGGGATCGATGGCAATTAATTGCGTTTCGGTGCGTAATACGCGTTAAATCAGAATTTTATACGCAAAGTGGCGCTCGTTAATCGGGTTCCTTGCTTATTTGCTGCGAAATGCGTAATTTACTTTATCGGACAGTCGATCGGAGGCGCCAGGATGATTGCGATACGTGAAAACCAATCTCTTCTCCAGGTGTGTGGGTAAGCTACCCGTGTTACCGAGCGGCAGAAAAAAATATTGCAAACAACCTTGATGTTATATTCAACCGCCATAAAAAGCCAATTTGGGATACAATGGACCACTCTGCCGAGTGAAGGTAGATCATCTGCCGTTCGATATACGCGGAGGAGGTTCTCTATCTGCGAGGAGCGCGATCGGGAGGGCTTGATTAAAAATGAGATTGCGGCAGCGTGATTTCAAGGTGGAAGATTAGACCGTACTTCTTATTTGATTTGCAATCCCCGATATTTTTTAGCTTCTTTTTAGGGTTCGAAACGCGCCGCGCCGCGGCCTCGAACATGATTTCATAGAACTATGACGATCTTGCGGTTCGATTGACTGTGCGGGATTCCGAAATGAATGCGGTAATAATGATTTTGTATGTCCGGTGTATAAATATTCGGTATTTCGCTCAGTTTTTTTTTTTTTTTTTGCACAATTCGACGAAGTTTTTAATTCGAATTTTATAGCATTTATATATTATTATTACTGCGGAGAAAGAAACGCAATTAATTTTGCAGAAATAAAAATAATGAGTGCGTCGAAGTGGCACAAAAAGCGCGGAAAGACAGAGTCGATCGACGGCGTGACACGCGCACGCATATTGTGACAGAAGTATTGTCGCACTGACAAAATACGGCCGGCTGCGTTCATTTTTGATGCCCGGCTAGCGACGAGCCAGATAATCTCCGAAGCTCATTTCGAACCCGTTTCTTTGCACCGCCGCTAGTGAATGGCTCCCCGCTGGGCGTCATTGCGGTCTGCTCGTGCCGAATTAGAACGGACATTCGTAGAAAGGATTTGCTCTAATTCGCGCACTCTCTCAGAATTTCTTCTCCCGAGTGCGCCGCGTCCGTTGGTCGGCAGGACAATGGCGAAAAGTAGTCCGGCTTGGAGAGATAGGTCTATCGTTTTAACGACCGTTCGTATCCTTTCGAGCGTTCGCCAGCTTCCATTCGAATTCTCGCCAGAACCTGATCACTTTCGTCCGATCTCGGACTCTATTGAATTTGCCAGAAAAGAGCACTTGGAAACTGACATTCAAGAGCTTCGTTCTTTGTCCCGTAAAATATTGTTACAAATGCTTACAATAAACGTCGGTTTGACAGTAAAACAGTAAAAAAATATATTTTATCTTGTAGTTTTAATAAATATATTTTATATGTAACAAATTTTTTTGAAAATCAAATTTTAATTACCGATCTATGTAACAAGAAACACGTGTTTTATGTCATTCAGTGGGTAAGGTTAAGAAAATCGTACGGTTCAGTAGCAACGCGGAAAACCGTAATTACCGCAGCACCTTGAAAAACTAATCACCCGTAGCACACGCCTCCCCCGAAGGCGTTCGGTCGTCGCCTACGAGTGGCAGCTCGCCGTTAGACACGACGATTAGAAGGCGCCTTTCTCCAATTTGTTTATTTCCAGTTGACCGTGGCCTCTCATTAACGTGGCTCCAGCGGAGAAAACGAGCACAAAAAGTGCTACTCGCTGATAATTAGCGGCTACAACGCGTGTCGAATCCGTCGAAGGCTCCAGGACGCCGAATCCGCGTTCTTTTTCGATAAAGGGGTGGAGTTCTGACAAAGTTCCGAGCAGATTAGCCGGAATGACTGGACTGACGTGACTCGAACGCCATATGTCTCCATGAAATCTTAAAGTAAAAGGTGTTCGCGAGCTAAAAATAATTAACGGAATCGGGCGTGAAGTCGTCGTAGGAGCAAGGATAGCAAAGAGGTGTGGTGCCAATTTGCGAAATGGACTTTCAACTTTGCCGACATAGAAAGCCGCAGGAAATTTTACTTTTCCCTCGTTGTGCAGATGTCGTGATCCACACGGAAGGTGTAACCGATAGGACAGTTTTTTTTTTTTTTTTTTTTTTTATAAATGATATAGAGAAATCTCTAATAAAAGGAATCTTACCAAAAAGAAAATTGATCATAAAAAAAACAAAAAAAAGCAGACAAATTTCTGATAGATACAAAGCAAGCGTTTTATAAAATTGTAGACGTAGAAAGACTTAAATATATCGAGTTGTTTCTAAGTGTTTTACGTCTTTGACGACATCTGGATCTGAGAGGGGAGATAATGAACCAAATGGCACAAAGAAACGGAAGAAAGAGAAACTGTTGAGCGGAGAATTGGCTGCGAACTGATTCTTTCGATGCCACCAACCGCGCTAATTTACTCATTACACCTTTCGGACCACACATCGAACGTAACATCCTTATCTCGCCCGCCGTTTCTGAGCTCTATCCTATTGATCCTGCCCAAGTCCTTGGGAAGCTGGAAGTCACCGCAACAATTCTTCTTGAATCTCGAATAGAGAATCCCTTCAGGATTGGCCCCTTCGGCAGCGAGCTTCCGGTTCGCGCCAGATAATGATAGATCTCTAGTATCTGAAAACCACGGCTCCGAACGGAGAGGGAGAAAAAACCCTCGAGACTTCTATTATGCCACTATTTCACCGCGAAAAATTCTGACCTGCGAACGTACGGTGGATCGAAAGCAAATTATGTGCCCCCGCAGGGATAGATGCACCTGCTTCTTCTTTAAGAAAAGAAAACGCTCTCTTGTCGATTCCACACGACTCTTTATTTTATGAGAGAAAAATTCTTTAAACGTTCGTCAATAATACGCTATTTTTTTACACATAAGAAGGGACACACACAGTCATATTTTATTATCGAAATATAATATAATACACACAATTAGAGAAATCTATTTTTATCTGTTTTTATATGATCTTTATATTAAGTAATTTATACTAAATCACAGTCGCTATTTACAAAAGATACAAATTAATAAAATAGCATCACTTTTGATTCTTCTTTAAAAATAGCATTTTCCTTTCTGGAATATTTAAGGAACCCAGTCGATGCATTTAAAAATCGTTTTGCTCGTTTTTTTTACACTCGACCCTCTCAAAAACCGAGCTTTTACTGCCGAAAATCAATGATTTGTTCCCGGCGAGCTCAGCGGGACGGCGAACCTGAAGCCGAGGTGAGCGAATCTCGCATGTCGGTCGATGATTTACACACGCCCACGTAACGAATCTATTAATTATTTATGGGCTTGCAAAATTTATTTGCGGCACGCCGCGGGGTATCGCGCTGCCCTATGCCCTCGAGGTCCCTCTACCTTCGAAACGTGCTTAACATAATGGCAAATTCCCCTACGTGCTCTTATAAACCTCAGAATTCATTCCTCGCTTAACGGACGCACGTTATTTCCCTTCTTACGCGAGTCGCATTAAAACACGCGGCAAGCGGCATAAATAATTTTGATTGCATTTCACTTATCTCGCTTCGTATGCGAGAAACGACGGTAATTTAAGCGACCTATAATTCCACGCTTTTATTGCGAAAGAAGTGAAAACGCGCATTAAGCGCTTATAGCAGAATTTTACAGCGCGAACATGGTAGCCGCGTGGAAGAAGAATAAAGCAATTAAGTCGGTAGCGCGAAAAAACGGCGACGAGTGGGTATATAGCGTTTAAAGCAATGCGCGCGAAACGGACATGCGTGTGAACGCGCCGATGAATTCCTGGAGAAAGAGAGAGAGAGATTTCGAGGCACGACGAAAACGATCGCACGCCCATTTAACGCACAAAGTCCGACTCGTGAGTGTAACTGCGGCGAAACGTAGGACGCACTTTTCTTTCTTGCCCGGGCGCGATGCTCCACCTTGGCATTTATGGTGTGACACGCCAATTGCCGCGGCAGATGTCTGACGTGGCGACGACATTCCGTTTCAGTGTGCGACGATTTGACGTTCGCGGAATTTCGAAATTACTCAGTCAGAGAAGGGAGCGGTCTTGTTGCGCGGAAATTTATCGCAACGCTCGTAATCACTGGACACACGATTCCAAAATTCGATTAATTATCTCTTACTAAATACGCATTAATTTATTGTATCTCGCGTCATTATTCGTAAAAACGTCGCTACGTATATGTTTGTTTCGCAGCGGCAAGATTTTGTCTTTTTTTTTTTTTTTTTTTTTTTTCTCTCTTGATCTCTTTGTAAGGAGAGAAGGTTCTTGTTCGACCTCATTAAGGGCTTCCTCCTTATGCGAGTCCGTGCGAAATGGCTCCAGAAACGGCCACGTGTATTCGCGCATCGTGCATAACAACTAAATGGAGCGTCGCTTCTTGTTTGCCGGCACGCGCGTCTACGTGTTTCAATTACAGAATAATTATCCTACCCTGTCTGACGTTGCGAGGAGCGTTGCTTAGCTCGAACGCCGTTTCAAGATGTTGCCTTTGATGAGTTATCCGATTGAGAGTAAAGCATCAGTTTGGACCCGCCGAGAGGCAACCGGTTAGACTCCGAGGTACCCCGGGCCTTCTCTGTTCCGAAGATTTAGGCAGTCGAATCGAGCTTTTGATCATTCTCGAAAAGTTGTAGTTTAAATCGAAACATGTAATTTCCGGTAATCGAAATGCGATACGCGAGTATTATATTTAAATGTTAGGAATATATACTGGCAAACTCTTCGTTGCGCATCAGGTAGGGTGCGAACGCAAGGTGAACGGTTGATTAAGGACTTTTTGTATGCGGCGCGGGAATCGCGAACGAACCGGTCACGGCGAACGTGACATAAATCGCCGGCGAATTTTCTGAACAAAATCGCGCGCATTCGTCAGCTTTACTCAAATTACCCGATGAGGTTGAATCGGGCCGTCGGTTTTTCGTCGTGAGATTACCGTCGTATCGACCGTAAGAGAGCAGCGCAAAAAGTAAAATTACCGTACTTACAAATGATGCGCCGAAACGAGCGACAAGGGAGCACCTACTCGTCGATGAAAAACGCTTCGACCGCGTGATCAAAGCATCGCTTTCGATCGTTCGCGCAAAAACTTTAATTTGCTGTAGTTTTCCTCGCCGCCTGTGTGTCGAAATTCTCCACAGGTGTTTTTTTGACATTCATGTGCCGAAAAAAATATACATGCCTGTATTTTTGGATATCAAAATGATTAAAATATAAATTCTTAAAAATGTAAAGTGTAGTTTCGACTTGATTACAATCTTTCGATAATTTATCGATATTAATCATACGCAAAGATATGTGGATATTTTTTTCTTGAATATAACTGCGATATTTATGCGATATGTGAGTAATTAAATATCCTCTCATCAGGCATCAATTCAATTCTGGCTCACTTCTGTGTAGCGGATTACATATTATCGATATTCGTATAATGTTTTCGTTCAATCACAATATTTTAGCGTAATTACATGTAAATCTTGAACGCCGAACGTTGTGTGACGACGACAAGCGAACCGGTTTCAATGAGATGACGTTAATTAACGGCCCGTTAATATAAATCGTCGGACGCAGCGACGCGCACTTTGAAAAGCATCGCGGGACAGAACCGACCGACAGAATTTCAATTTAACGGAACGTAATCGTCCACGATCTCATACGTCATCCTCGTGCGTGACAAGTAAGGATCATTAACACGGCGACGTTTAATAAATGCTGTCATTAATTACTACCCGCATCGCAAAACAAAACATCACCGACTAATACCGGAGTCTGGGTTTTCGAGCATGAAAACGATTTTAGAAATTCCGATCTGATGTGGAATCAATTATCTTACGATATACAAATTAATACAAGCACACAATATATGTTTGTATATTATTTCTAAACGATTTTGCGAAAAACACAAAAATTTAACTGTCAGTATAATTTGAATTATTAATTCTTTCTCGTATTAAAGAAAAAAACTTGCACAATTACATTTTATATGATATGATTCTTAATTGCCTCTAGCATTAACCCCGTTGCAGTAAATGTGACCGCTTTTTGTCTCCGAAACTTAATCTCTCCGGTCTTTGTGAAAGAAAGCCGATCGTTGGCCAATCTGGGTAAATGTTCTCTTCTTTTTTTTTTTTTTTTTTTTTTTTTAACCGCATTAATTCTAATTAAACGGCGTCCATTCGCACGTCCACGTTACTCGGTGCCCCGATTGCCATCGAGCGTGGCATCGGGGGATCGAGAGGGCGATCGACCTGATCCAGAAGGCGGGCGAGCAACTTTCACGCGCACGCGCTATGGATCTTGTTGCGCGTGCCTCTCTCTTCTGAATCTTCGCGAGCACCTGCGTCGCGCGTTGCGTGACTTTCCTCCCTTTCTTCTCCCAATCACGGCACGACCGCGATTTAATGTCGGGCTTTGAGATTGTCAATGCGCATCTACAGAATGCATCGTCACACATAAAACTAATTAGGTCGAAAATAATAATCGTGTATCCCGCCGTCGACGAACTCGATTTTGTGTCATTCAGATGATCTCGTGTTTTAAAAGCTCAGAGATTCGATCACATCGTCGCGTTATCAGTAAACATATCAGAAAACATCTAATAAGACAGTTTCGACAAAAATTAAATGTAAATTTATTCATAGTTATATGCGACATGCCAATAAAAATAAATAAATAAATATGTAAATTTGTTATTCTTCCAGTTTTTCATCTTCTGCAAGTATCAGCGCTTTCCATACATACAGTTATGCTCGTTACGCCAAGAATCACGCGAACCGATGTCGCATTTATATATAATGTACGGGCGCACCGGTTGCATTCATTAAGTTCGCATTTGCACAGGTAATTGTACGTGGGAGCCATTACCGGCGCGACTCGTTCTTTATTTATTCACCATATAACCTGGATACATCGATTATAGGTTGTTTTTATCGAACGAGGAACGTAAGCGGAAATCGTTTCTCGAAGCGGCGGATTTTTAATGAGATGCATGAGTCGCGAAAAATGCTCGCGGGACAACCGACTCTCGTCGGAGTGGACAACAATTTTTTTATTTTTTCATTTTTTTATATTCTCTCTCTCGTTGCCGCGACTTTAGCTGTCGTGAAACGCGTGTCATCGCTGAGAGTACACGTGGGAACGGAAAAGTTTGATGAAAACTCTCTTGCGAGAGGGATAATGTCGGGATCGATAACCTCGCGTCGTCTCGGTGCGCCCGCGAGAAACGGAACGACCTAATCAATCTCTATTATCGCGCACGAATCGTCATCACCGCCGATCTGTTTCGCTCGAGAATGAATATGTATCAACGGTTGCGACGACCCCCTCGAGGACCGCTCTCTTTGAGCACATCCACGAACGGAACAGGCAGGTGTTTCGTTCCCCGAGATCGTTCTCTCGCGTTTATGCGCGCACGTGCTTTATTGCTCTGTCTCTCGGGCACATCTCAGTGACTCCGGCGCTCGTCAATCAGGGAAGGATGCTCGTCTCTTTTTCTCTCTCCTTCTCTTGATCTCTTCCCGCCCTTCCCGTGCCCGCGAGACTCTTTTACTCGGGAGGCCCACCTTTCTTCTTTCGTGAGCGCATAAGAGGTCACGGCCCACGAGCAGGTGCCCAAAACCGCGTCTCGAAGATCCGTAGGATGCACGTAGGCTGACACGCATTCGGTCATACGCGCACGGAGTCATTACGTAAATTTTTTCTCGATGTTATGTTCTTTTATTTCGTTTCCTCCCTTGTTCTCTTCGCGCGCGAAGCTCGACGTTTTGTCACCGGTAGACTCCGAACTTAATTACAAGCGTTTCACAATATCTATCGACAGTTTCCTTTCGCGTTTCAAGGATTAACATTGTTCCGTGTGTGACGCGGAGAACGTTATTAATTATCGTAATAATTTACTCGCCTTCGCTAGGTCAGGAAACAATGGCGAGCGATTTATCGCGCTTCACTCCCATTAAGGTGCGCGCACGCGAGCCCCGTAGTTGTCGTAGGGCTGAATATCGAGTCGCTGCGTCCCGCAAGACTTATGATCTCGCTTCTCTGAATGAACCTCGAGAATGCCTCAAAGCCGAGGCATAAACTCGCTTACGCGTCTCTTTGTCGCGTCGAGCGGACCGCGCGCGTCCGTCTGTCAGACCTCGAAGACGGAGACAAAAAGCGCCCGTCTACTACGCGGAGGCCGGTGTTGCGTTTCAGCTCGTCAAGATGCACGCTGCATTTACCATTAATCAACGCGGAGAGTAAATGATTACGCCGATGGCACTCACGGAACCGCCGGCGCAGCTTCGTGATTGGCGGACTGACGACCGATGACGGATGAGGGTTTAGCGATCTTTCTCGTCTACTTAAGCTCCGTCCCTTGAGAGATACAAGCGATCGCGCGTATGACGTGGTCCGAAGTGATCCAGATTCCTTGACAATTGTCTGTGATGGTTGGAAGTTTTCACAGAGTTAGCAAAAAATATTACGCGGATATTTGAACGGTTTCTCAAAAGCTGGCGTGCGATAAAAATCCGAGCTCACTGTGCGCGTCATGTTGCGCGCAAATAATAAGAAAATAATGTCTGATTCACGCCCGGCGTGACGATTTACGATTCGACGAGTTTCCCTCTCTGGTTTGCACGCGGATCGCGCCACCTTCGATACGTGCACCTGCAATAACATCGGTGAGTTTATTGCGACGAACCCGCGACCCCGTTCGAGAGCGACGCGTCGAAGGCAACCGCGTTGTGGCAGCACGTCGATTATCCAGTCATTTTCCCAGGCCCTTTTCTCGTAGGCGCTCGACGTCCAGCTCTCTACGTCCGGGCATTACGCGAGAAACGTGCACGTGTGCGCTCGGTGGGTGTACGTCAGAGCTATTACATTCGGACTCGGGTGGACGATGAGTGAGAAGGAGGAGAAGGAGGAGGAGGAGGAGTACCCTTAGAGTGGACTATAAAAGGAAGGGTTGGGTACTCTCCTTTCCTCTCCATTATCTCGCTTCTTCTACCTCCTCCGGAGTACTGAACGACAGACAACGGACGGATAGAGGAAGAGAAAGAGTTCTCGGGACGAGAGGTAGAAGCGCGCTACCATTGGCGTAGACTGGACATTAACCAAAGATCTTCTTAATAATTCCTGCGTTAAACACATCTAATTATATCTGTGAAACGTAAATGATTGCGTAATTCAAACCTGATTCACGTGATTTCGCAACAAACTCCGATATCGGGCAATAAAGTAAAATCGAAATTGTGTTTCTCAAATCAGCGCGTAACGCAATTACGCAGTGCGAACGAAACGTTGATGATTTACCGTTCATCTGACGCGTTTGCTGATGTAAAAACGCGGGATCTCCTTTTTAAGGATTTTTCGCCGGTATCCGCGCCGGTGTCGATGAGAAGAGAGACCTCGCGTCTCTCTCGCTACGCACATTAAGAGGTCACGCTCCGGCAGGTGGCGGAGCGCGTGATTCACTCGGTCGCTACGTGCTAGATGTGTATATACCCACCCCTATATTCACTCACACGAGCGAGTTAATTGTCGCAAGGGACGTTGATTTAAGGCCTCACTCGGCCGAGGTCCCCCTCGCCGAGATAATGAGAGGCGGGCAACGTCGGAGACCTCGCGTGGCTTAGATTACGCTTCATCTAGACATTCCCGCGCGAGTCGACTTGCTTCATCGAGGGCGGACGGACAGACGGAGATAAGATCCATAAAGCTCGATCGAGTTATTTTCACGTAGGAATTTCGGGTCGCTGATAACGCGCTGATCTTTCTTTAATGCAGCAAGCTTTTAGCTCGCGATTACGAACACGGTTATAAATATACGACGATAACTTTATCACACAGAATACGTATCTATTTGTGAAACAGTCGGATAAAAAAAAAAACAAACTACGAACGAATGGGTTCAATTAGTCTCAGCCGACAGTGAGATTCGTGTGTGTGTGTGTGCGAAACGCTAAGAAGAATCGGCGTAAAAATCCGAGAAACAACACAGCACGCTTCGGTTCTGGCTTCCGCGCCGATGCTAAGATGACACCGCCGTGGTTCGTGTGAGCCTCCGGGTATTACCGGGAGCTCATAAATCTTCTTAAATATCTTCTCTATCTGTTCATCATTCGTACAGCCGAGGTGCGGTCCCCGAGTTAAGCCGCGCATCGAAACAGCTGCCGCTTAACAGTAGTTGTAATGGGCATGCAGAGTGCGCGGGAGTGCAATCAGACTTCATCTCGTTGCCGAGGTTCTGACCGAGCATACATCACGCGTGCGTGTTCCTCCGGAGGCTGTCACGAGCGATTCTCCTCATTGTTCCCCGGTTATGGCCCCGGAGGCCCCGTCTTCGCGTTCGCTCGTTTTCGCTCTATATTTCCGCCCCGCCCCGCCGTCCCGGAGAGTTCAGCGTTTTTTGCGAGGCGCGCGCGCGCGCGGCGCGGGGGCGCATTAGCGCTCGGTAGCGCTTCGAGGAGGACTCTCTGAGTAAGTTTCTCAAAGCGCATTCCTTTTATCAGGCCCGGCCATTGCGTGTGTTCTTTTTCTCCGCGCCGCTGCTGCGTCAAGATTAATAGTTGGCGAACTGGTAGAACTGGCTTTCCTTAATTTCACCGCGCGCACAACCGCAACGAACGAAGAATCCGCTGATTTCGATAATGTTCCACGATATTAACGAGCATTAAAAGATAATCAGCGGAATTAAAGAAAAATAACCGAGTCGTAATTGTAGAAAACGAGACTCGTTTCGCCTCGAGACAGAGAGAGAGAGAGAGAGAGAGAGAGAGAGAGAGAAAGACTCGGCTGTGCATTATATACGTCGTAGTCGAGACGCGATAAGCCTCCGCGGCAGGAACAATGTTACCTCGATCTTGCAACAAGACCTTCCACTTCTCCCGCGTTGCGTCTCTCGATCGATCGTAATCAAGGAGGCAAGGCGCGCCGCCGTGCTAAAGGTTAAGGAATCTTCCTCGCGCCGCGCACGCGGCATTCACCATGCGCGCTCGCCGTAAAGTTCTCCGGGAAGACTTCTCTCCTCCTTCCGCCGCGGCACGAAGACAACTAAGCCTTGGTGTGTGCGGTTCTCTCTCTCTCTGCCTGGTTTGCCGTAAGGCAAGATGAGAAGTATCGAGAGCCTCTCACGATCGAACACGCCGCGAGACGCTGCGCGAATAACGCGCCGCCGCGCTCACGGATATCTCTCCGTAACTTCTCTCCCGTTCTCCGTATGTATACCCTTTTACGCGTTTCCCTCGTCCGCGAGTCGTCGTGCCTCTTGGCTTGTTCCTCTTCTCGGAAGAGTCGCGCGGCACGAGCGCGCAATTGCGATTGCGAAACGGCACGAGCGCAGAAACGGCGCACCCGACGTAATTTACCTCACGACCGGTCGCGCGGCAGCGGGATATCGCGTTTGTCTGACATTTTAAATCCACGACCGCTACTTTATGCAAATGAACAATTCATTCCTAAGGTAGCTACTAGTGACTTTTTCCGCGCCTCTCTCTCTTTCTCTGTCTATCTTTTGCAACAAATGTACGATAAATAGAGGAGAAAAGGATACCGAGTGCAACGAAACAGTTTTACAGTGCACGTGACGCAAAGCGTCGCGTCGTATTGATCTTCTCCTCATACATGCAGGCGCTCGTCATCTTTCACTCTTGTTCTTTTTTTCCTACGTGCACTTCAGACTCTTCGTCCTCCCGTTCTCGGAACAATCCCGACGGGGCGTGTGCATACGATTGCGGCACGAGCAGCATGTCAGAGAACACACCTGTGTGTCCAGCATCCTCCTTGCTCCTGAAAGTACGTTTCCCCACCGTTTCTTATTGCGGCTACCGCTATGTTGGCGATGCGCTCGCTTTTAAGAGACCCTTTCTCCGTCTGATGTTACCGAGCTATTGTCGAAATCGCTCGCACGGCGGACGTTATACACGTCTGTGATCGATCGTAATTTCAAGCTGACACGCGCATACAAAATCAAAACGATCTAACTCACGTCACGCGTGCACGATACTAAATGCACCCGCATGTGTCCGGACACGATAGCCATTACGTCGTACGCTTACGACAATAATCGATGTACACGTGCGATAAACGACATAACACAAGTCCACGTACACAAATCACAGATCCTCGACTAGCCGTCACACAATTGACACAATTTATAACTGCGGCGTATAAATTTTTTGACGGCGGATAAATTTGTTGCCAACTTGAAATGCAAATTATCACAGTCGTCATTTTTTAATAGTAAAGTTAGTTTTCTCTCATCCGGTTTTAAATTTCTCTAGAGGATTTTTAACTCCTCCCCTCAACGACACTCGGAACGTCGTTGTCACCCACTTGCCGGAATCGCGCGCTTCATAACTTTCTTTCTTTCTCTCTCTCCCCCGTGTATATTTTCCACGGAGTGCACTTCTCGACCGTAAAACGGCTAATGCGGCGGGGAATAACGTCGTCTATCTGGCAGTGCCATCTCGAACTGACTAACACCTTGGGTGGCACTTCGTTTAGTGAAGATATCACCGGTAGATCTAGGAACCAGCGCGGGACCGAGTATTTTGTTTGCTGTCACGGCGTGGCTTCGCCTCACGAGAGCGTAATTTATATACTCGCCCCATAGACGGACATCGCGATGGAGGCGTGTAAGGACTCGAGTGCATTGAAAAGTCTCAAGTGCGACATCCGAGTCATCGTGAGTCCGCAGGATCGCGTTAAAGTCGATTGTTCGCTATCGCTTGACATTCTGTTGTTCTCTCGTTTGGCGAACGCCTGTTATTGTTCTAACAGACGGTGGGAAAATTTCGACGGCAAAGTAAAACGATATTTTACAATCGACACTCTCGAAACGGTATTTGGTGAGTAATGAGAGAATTTGTTTGATAAATAAAAACTCAGGATGATTAATTGTGTATCATCGTTATACGTGCAGTCACAACGGTGTTCGAGAGAAGAGTAGTTAGTTATCAGTCGAATATAATATTGACGATAAATAACGGAAGAGGTTCCGTTTGTCGCGATGCTCATATCGGAACATTAAACGGTTAAAAAGCCTGGCAGAAGAAGAAGGGAGAGACGCGCTCGTTGGAAGCGAGGAACGCGGTCCTCGCCTCGTCTTCTCTTCATTCTTCAGCCAGCACCTGCCATGACTCACCGCTCGGCTCCCCCGCAAAACTTCGCCGGATTACAAAGACTTAAATACCGGTCGTCCACCGAATATATACAGGGCCATAAGGAATATACGATGCCGAATTCGCGACTAAGATCCCCGTGTGCTACGTGGCGGTGGTAGTAGGGTAGCGCGGAGGATAAGAATAAAAAATAAAAAAAATAAAAAAAAACAAAACAAAAGAGAAAACTTTGAAAAATAGTCGTCATTCCACGGGATTAGCGA
The DNA here is from genome assembly GCA_014825455.1 of Pseudomyrmex pallidus. Classification (NCBI taxonomy): domain Eukaryota; kingdom Metazoa; phylum Arthropoda; class Insecta; order Hymenoptera; family Formicidae; genus Pseudomyrmex; species Pseudomyrmex pallidus. The sequence continues at coordinate 23,810 of QVNV01009177.1, forward strand.
TTCGTTAAGATTATAGCTCGTAAAAATTGCAAATCCTCGACGCCGAAGGGATTCGAAAGGTTGTCGGTCTACCGGCGGATCATGGTCGGCCATGCGTACATGTCTTTTCAGCAGCCGCCAGGTTATGTCTTTTTTAAAACTTTTGTGAGACACAAACAAATAAATAAAATAGCACAGAATTTTTCGGAACGGACGTGAGAGGGATTTAAGCGAATGATGTCTTGTATGATCGACATAACTTGTACTTTTGTGTGTACAGTTTCTTTTATCCTTTTCTTGAAAAAAGACATGTAAAGTCGACTTTAGTATTTTTATACGAAAGAAAGAGAGAGAGAGAGAGACAGAGAGAATATACGAAGAACAGCATCACGAATAATAGCTAGCGCGGCAAAGACGGTCTGTCGGAAGGTCGAGCGAAGCGACGCCGAGGTGGTAGCAATTATTTTCTGATTTTTTCTCTCATTAGCGGCGCGCCCAGAAGAAAGCCGTCCGGCAACGCGGGGGAAACGCTGAACGACGAAGAGGAGATACGCGGGCCGACACTCGCCTCCGGGGGTTTAAAGGATGAGAAAAAGGAGGAAGATAGAAGCGCGGCGCATGACCCGACGAGTATGCAGCATCTTGCCGACGATGCCGCGCTCTTCTCGCGCTGTTGCGTTGCTCTATTCTTAGACTACGATGGGACAGGTGGCAGAGCCGCGCGTACGCGCGCGCCTCCTCTTTGTTCCTATAGATCGTTGTACCTCTTACCCACGGTAAGAGGTACTCCTGCTTATTTCTCCTATCTAGTTATGGAATTCCGCGCGAGTCCGTATCGCAGACGCATCCCCGGCAGATGTTCGCGCCGCGGAAAGGACGATTGTGTATCCGTTTCTCCGCGAGCTTCGCTACCGAATCGAACAACTTCTTGGAACATTACGCGCCAACAGAGAGAAAGACGAAATTATGCGTCGTCTATCTCAGCAACGTTATGTTCTGATACTTTTAACTAAACTTTTAACATTTCCGAGAAAGTAGAACACAAAAGATTGCTGTGCCACCTTTTGAAAAGAAGTTCTTTTGAGATGCATTATTTTCTTACATTTTTTTTTTTTTTTTTTTTTTTTCATCTGAAAAATCAGGTCGCTATATTGTTGTTGCCGGTCGAGGAAGACATCTCAGGCAAAAGGAAAACACGTTCAACTCATAGACATTTTAGATTCACGCAGTTATCCTTAAGTTGAGCCAACAGTGGACAACTCTATTGTTGCGGTGACCCGAGAGATTTGCCTTTTATATATTTTTCCCTCCTCCCTCCGGATTCATTGTGATTCACTTTGACATCGTATGGCGGACAAGTCTCCAAATTGTCTCGTTGTGTGTACATGCGAACTCGCCAATCTAGCAACATTTTTGTGGCCGCTCAATAGAAGTAAATTGCAATAAAAGAAAATATGTGTGTCTCCTTCCACTGTGGAGTGTAAACTAGATGTCAGGCAAAACTGGCTTTTGACCTATGCAGCGGGAAAGTTCAGCTGACAGGAATTGCGCAGATTTTATTTTCCTTTACACAAAATACTTTAGATGTAATATTCTTCCAGAGAACAATAGGTAAAAGTAGGAATTAAATTCTAAAAAAAAAAAGCAATTAAATTCTATTCTTATAAACAACTTTACAAAAGAAAAAAACATACGCCAAGTACATAAAAACTATCTAAATACAGAAATCTTTTCTCTGTAGAAATAAAAATCACAGACAA
>QVNV01009178.1:0-16688 GCA_014825455.1 Pseudomyrmex pallidus
CGCCCGTTGGCGCTACGAGCAACCGCCCCGCTTGCCCTCCGATCCCCGCGCCTATTCTTCGAATTCATGACGCCGTCTGTACATGTTGTTGTGTAGTTCTAACCGCGTTAATAATCCAGAAATAAAATGATGAATGAAGATTCAAAAAAAGTGACGAAAACAGATAAAATAGTGAAACGTGACAAAAAGGCTAAGAGAGGGATAATATACTTGTCTACAATTCCGAAATATATGAACGTTACAATGATTCGGGAGATTTTTTCCGCTTACGGCGAAGTAGACAGAGTGTATTTGCAGCTAGATGAAAGTAATTGGTCTCAAGCTTGTAATTACATATCAGTCTTTTTTTTACATAGTGCATATATATTTTATAAACTTGTGCAAACTTGTTTTAGGTCCACAGTCAAAAGGTACAAAGAAACACAAGAAAGCAATCAAATCTTTTTCTGAAGGTTGGGTGGAATTTAAGAAAAAAAAGATAGCAAAATATGTGGCTAGAACAGTGAATAACACTCAAATATCAACAAGAAAGAAAAGTAAATTCTACGATGTCATATGGAACATAAAGTACTTGCCTAGGTAATGAATAATTGATTGATTTTATGTTTACTGGCTATATGTCTCTTCCTATGAAACTATTAACAATACTTGTTTTTCTTTTGCAGGTTTAAATGGGTTCACTTGTGTGAACGCTTAGCATATGAACGTGCAGTTCACAAACAGAGACTTTTGACTGAAATAGCACAAGCTAAGAGAGAAATTAACTTCTTCTCCTATAATGTGGATAGAAGTAAAAAATTGCGCAAGAAACAAGACCAAGGAGAAGAGGTATCGTTTACGTTACCGGATGTTAAACAGAGAGATACTGATGGTGAAATAAGAAGTAAAAAACCTCAAACTCAAGAAGACAGAACAGAATTCCTTAAATCAATATTTGGATAAAATGTAAGTGTAATACACATGTGTAAAAAGTTGTATAAGTTTTATTATAGACAAATATATATAATTTATAAACGATACAAAATTTTATTTAAAAAATATTCAATTTTTTGTGCTCTATGATTATATATATATGTATATGTTTAACAAATAAGTACGGATTACAAACATATAGTCCGTGTATAAAATACATACAATGTTCAGTAAAATGTTAAATACATAACAAAAACTTAAGCCGATATATTCATAATTTTCTTTTTAGTTTTTAAATACTGTTCAATATTTTCTGCGCTTCTTGCTTTGCTTGCTGATCCTCGTCATTTTTCGCAGGAAATTCGGCAGCTTTTTTTAAATATTCTATGGCTTCCGCCTTTCGATTTAGTTTCAGATATGTTTTTCCTAACATTAATAAGTTGCGACTGTAAAAATTCGGATCAACTTTCTCGGCATTTTCATAATATGTTAAGGCTTCTTCAAAAGTCGAAGTTGGTGGTTCTTGAAATATAACAGAAGCTATTTTTCTTTGATACCATGGTAGATTTGCAATCTCATAGCACCAGCATCCAAGCATGTAAAGTGTTGTTGCATCATTTGGGTTTAATTCTGTTGATCTCTACAACAGAGAATCTCATGATAATCAAATCTTTTATGTCTATTAAATTATTTTTTACATCACTTTCCAAAATGTAATATTTTTATATTTTTACAAGATTATACAATATTAAGTTAAATTAATTATTTATGAAATATCTTACCATCAAATGTTTTTTAATGTTGTATAATTCTTTTGTATGGGCTTTTACACCTTCAAGAGTACCTTTGCTGTTAAGAAATAAAGACATCCATTTTTGAACAGCGTAATGGTCTTCTTTTATATCAAGGGCTCTACATATCAAATCATATCCTTCATAAATCATCTTTTTTGCTTCAATGTCAGAAGCTGTTTCAGACATTTTATAAATGGCCCTACACAAACGCCACAAGATTTCAACATCTTCACTGTCCTATACAAACATATACAAATATATACGTGTATAATATACACATACACATAGATATATAATAAAAGTTAATTACTTTATAGGTGTATAAAAGATTGTACACACTGATGTAATCTCCTTGATCAAATAGTGCATCAGCTCTAGCAAAAAGAACTTCTTTTGTACTATCTGTTTTATCGTCACTTTTAGGTTTTATAAAACCCCACATTCCCATAGTAAATAAAGGAAATGTCATAGACAGATCTCTACTGACTTGCATATTATTTTTGTGCTGAAAATTTATATATACATATATAAATTTTAAGATATATATATACAACCCATGTAACATATATAATTTTTAATATGTACCTGATATAATGGGCGGAAACTTTTACATAAAATAGCTCTTCTATATATAATTTTGCTGTAGTTTACAACACGATATAATCTTGGAAACAACATTTTGTACTTTGCTCAACTTGGAATAAGCTATTAATAAGATAAATTACAAAATTATAGAATAAAAAAATAATTATAGATGAAATGATAACAAGAGACAATATAAACTATAGAGTCAAGTACAAAGTTCAATTTCTTAATCAGCATCTTCTAAGTCTGATTTTTTTAGTAGTTGTCAAGACTTGTAGCCATTAGTTAAAACTGTGTACTTTTTGCTGAACACTATTGTATAAAATATATTTTAAACAATATATAGAAAGTATAAGAAAATGTTTCAAATAAATATTACTTTTAATTAGAGCTACTTCAACATTTCCACAGATGATTTTTTCCCACGTCAAACTTTTTTGCACAACAGATCAAGTAAAAAAAGCTATATGTCTTTTTTCACATTGTCAGTATTGCAATCTACTTGATTGAGTTGAAACGTCTCTTTCCAACCATCTGAATCCCTTGTTGATTATTGTTGAATAAACTGAAATAAACGCTTCGGGATTCATTCAGCAATAGTGTAACAAGCCAGTCGCGCATAGTAAGTTCCATTTGGCGCTCGCGACGATCGCGTGGATCTCCTATGTTTATGGCGAGTACTTACTGCGTTCAGAACAAGCTGTCTTGTAATAGAATATGATTGGCTCTTATTTTTCGATTCGTTCCCATTATAGAAACTCGACTTAAAGGAATCGATTGTGTATCACGCAATGTAGTGAAAATTACAAATGTGATTAAATTTCCTAAAATATCTATGATCTTATTGGTCAACAGCTAGTGAATTTGTTCACTTTTGTAATTTTCACTACATTGCATAGATACACAGAATAATTCCCAGACTGTCCTAGATTACGTTTCTCAAACTTCCTGGTGTCCCCTGGCTGGTAGTGTGTGCCGTTTCTACCCACATTTCATATTTTCCAGAAACTGCGTGCTATTTTGTGTCAAATTAGTGAGATCAGCGTGAGAAACGTAAGTCGCGCTTTATGCGTGAATTGAAGAGAAAACATCCACACTTGGTGAGTAAAAGTTTACAAATTCTTTGATGAAAACTGTTGGCTTATTACACACGAGTAATTTGCTATTTACGACTCACATTTTCTCTAACAATGGAGGACTTCGATGGAACTAGTTTATAACCAAAGCTAAGTGCGTATTACGCGCGCTTATCTCTACAGCTGTAAAGAAAAAATATTCGACGTACATACGAGAGCGTATTGTTGCTAAGCTTGTGTATTTCGTGAATTGCAAAGTGTGGAAATTGAATTTTTTTCGGAAAAGAACGTAGTTTTTCCGTACTTTAAACTAAATTTGCCTAATGTTTTTTTTTTAGATTGAGTGTCACGTTAAATAATTCATAAGACTTCTGAAATTTTTTTAATTTATCAAGTTCTAAACTTTATGTTTTTTCTAATAATTTTATTTCTTAGAGTGATATTGAATCTATGTCTCAAATAATTTGTAAACAAAATTGATTATACAAATGTATCAAGAAGTATAGTAGTATACTTCTGTTACACAGTATAAATGTTTAATGTATCACAGATATATATATATTTTTCATGTGCAGGATTTTAATTTTACACTTGTTTTATTATATTTCAGGTTATTTATAAGTAAGAGGTTCTGTTGCAACCTGACTTCATCATGTTCGGTCAAACTGGAAATACATCCTTTAGTATGTATCACAAAAATGTAGATAGATATGAATGAAATTAGTGACTTAGACAAATATTTTACTGAGATTTGCAATTTTTTAGGTGGATTTAACACAGCAACACAAAACAGTCCATTTGCTCAGTCTGCATTTGGCAAACCTATTACTACAACGAGTTTTGGTAGTGGTGCAGCCCCTGTATTTGGTAGTAGCAATACTTCACTCTTTAGTTCTAAGCCTACAGGCTCTACCACAGGTGGTTTGTTTGGCAATAACGCAACGCCACCAGCATTTAGACAGCCAACTACTCAACCATCTTTTGGAGGTATCTATTCATGAACCCTATATTTGCATATGTATAATTACAAAGCATTTTCTTGCATATTTTTACAGAGTAATGGAATATGTTTTTATGATTGTTACAGGCTTTGGAACAACAAATACGAGTACTAATCTTTTTGGCACTCAACAAAATACCGGCACAAATCTCTTTGGCACAAGTACAGGGACTTCAGCATTTGGTCAGGCAAACAAGCCTGGTAGTTTCAGTTTTGGAACAACATCTGGAACTAATTTGTTCGGACAACCACAACAAAATGCACAACAAACTACTCCTTTTGGTCAGGCCAATACCACTACAAACACAAATCTGTTTGGCACAACCACAGGTAAGATAAGAATACAATTGTGAATTATTTGTGTTATGTAAAATGTGTATGTCTATATCATTTGATAGACATAATTAGTAATTCTTTGATTTCTTTATGCAAAGGTTTTGGTAATACTACTACTACTACTGTACCAACTGGTACTGTAGTAAAATTTACGCCTGTTATTACAACTGATTCTATGTCAAAAAATGGAATATCGCATAGCATTTCTGCGCGACATTGCTGTATTGCAGCTATGAAAGAATATGAATCAAAATCATATGAAGAATTACGTTTTGAAGATTATCAAGTAGGCCGAAAAGGTACATTGTAATTTTTTTTTGTTTTTTAATTCAACACTTGTTACAAGAAAAATAAAGTGTTTTTTTTTTTTTTAATTCTCTTTTCTTTCAGGTCCACAAACGGGACTTTTTGGAGCTCCGGCACAGACATCACCATTTGGTAGCACAACAGCTGGTACTAGTACAGCTGGCACAGGTAAATCATAATGTATAAATATTTATGATATTTGCACACAAGCGTACAATATTTGTACAATTATCTTAAACAATTATTTCAATTATTGCACAATTATTTTAAGCAAAAGAAAGAGGTAACTTCTTTTGTTTGTTGAAGGTTTTGGATCAATGACTGGTGGATTTGGCACTACTAGCCAGTCAGGGTCGACGGGACTGTTTGGAAAACCTATCACTAATTTTGGAACACCAGCAACTACTACAACCAATAGTTTTGCGTTTAATAGTACACCTACTACAAATCTTTTTGGTACTAACACACAAACGAAACCATTTGGAACAGCAGCTCCGACGCCACTTTTTGGCGCGAGCAATACCAACCAAACTACCGGCACAGGTTTCGGTAGCATCAATACCGGACAGAACACAGGTTTTGGATCTGCCTTCGGCTCCGCACAACCCAATCAGAGCATCGGATTATTCAATCAGAACAAGTCTGCTTTTAACATCCCATCGACGTCAGCTAGTACCGGATTTACTGGTTTTGGTCAACCGGCTACAAATAATACCGCCGCAACGTTGTTCGGCAACAAAACCACTACTGCCGGTTTTGGAACAACTTCTACATTTGGTGCAGCAGCACCGTCCACATTTGGAACTAACACAGCTTTCAATTCGGGTTCCAACACGGGTTCCTCATTATTTAACTCGTCGTTTAAACCAGCTGGACAAACGTCAGGATTTTCCTTCGGAACTACACCTGCATCGTCAACCGGACTCGGTAGTTATTTTCTTTATTCAGTGTTCAATTTAATTTAGTCACTAATTAACAAATTTCATTATCTGCATTTTGTATACAAGAGTTGTCATGTTTATCTTCCATTTCATTAAATAAATAAATAAACGTGTGCAGGTACAAACACTGGTTTGAGCTTGGGTGGTGGAACTTCGTTATTTGGACAGCAAAAACCAGGAAGTCTATTTGGAAATACCGGAACTAATACAACGTTTAGCAATCCTGGAACGTTTGGATCTTCAACTTTTGGCACAAGCTCGAACATGATGTCTGGAACAGGAATGGGTTTACTTAATGGAGGGTAAGGCGTTGCGTTTTATATCTCTTTTAACGCATATCACTTTCTTGATTATTTAAAAGATTTTCATGATTATTGTTTATTTTTAACGATTATTTCAGGATGACATCAAACCAAACTAAAACAAACAGCTCAGTGCCAGTGCATCAACATATATTGGCTCTTGTTTCTGCACCATTTGGCGATTCACCGTTATTGAAAAATCTTTTACCAGTAAATATTGTTTTTATTTTTATGTATTTTAAGGTATTATGTTGAGACGCGCATGAAAAATTATTGTAATAATTTTACAGGCATCCGGGAAGACCGAAGAACTCTTGAAACCTACAAATCCAGTGTCAAAAGTACTGAACAGTCCGCAGTACAGAGTTACTGCCAACACTAAATCTCCAAAGATCAAGGCAAGAGTCGTCAGTTCTGCGCAACTATCTAAGGTAAATTTTACATAACGTACACACGCACACATGTGCAGTTATTTTTCTACATATATTAAATAACGTATTTCTATATGTTTTAGAAATCATTATTCGATGGTCTCGAAGAAGAAGATCCCGTTTTGATAGACGCTTTCCAACCTCGGCCGAACACGAAACGTTTGGTATTGCGACCAAAATCGGCGACAAATTCTTCCATTCAGTCTTCGGAAAACGATGAGACTGTGGTGAGAAACGGCAGTATCGAAGATAGGACGGACACATCAAATGCAATAAACAACACTAGTATCGAAATTAATAATAAAGAAAATCACAGCCAAGATAATAATCGAATTGCAAACGATCGACGGTCATCCACGTCTTGGTAAGATACAAGCTTACAAGTTTTCTTAAGACAAACATTGCAAAAATGTAAATTCGAGCTGCTTTTTTATTTAAATTTGCGTTCGCAGGTTAAAATCGTCACTTCCACGAAGAAACACAGTTCTCGACGATAACATGTTCGAAGGACAGCAATCGCCATTTTCCGGAAAGAATGTGTCCGAAGAAGTAAATAACACGGTGGCTGAACTGAGTCCACAACATAATTTGTCAAACAGCGTGAATCATTCCGATACGATTAATTCGACCGAGATACCATTGAATTCCACTTACGACGATAAGAGCTCAGCAAATCTCACAATGCCAAATGCAGGTAAAAATATCTCAACAAGTGCGACAATATATTATTGTATGCAATAAGAGATTATTCTCCAAGATGAGAGACTATGTTTCTTTCCAGATTCAAGTCAGGAAACGGAGGAAAATTCATTCTCACTGTTACAACCGAACAGGACAAACATGGCCAAGGTCTCGTTACGACGAGCGGGTTATTACACCATTCCGTCGCTCGATAAACTGGACGAGTTCGTTCGTGGCGAGACCTGCATTGTACCGAATTTCACCATCGGCCGCGAAGGTTACGGCAACGTGTACTTCCCGGACTCGTTCGACGTGTACGGTTTGAACCTCGATGAAATCGGTAAGTTTGTAAAAATGTATCGGTTACAAATTATTGCCCAACATCGTGACATATTACATCTCATTGTATTTGATGTTGTAGTTCATTTTCGTCACAAAGAAGTAATTATTTATCCCGACGACGAGAAGAAACCGCCGGTTGGACATGGTTTAAATCGAAAGGCGCAAGTCACGTTGGACAAAGTTTGGCCACATGACAAGTCGCTGCACGAACCGATCACGGATCCGCAGCGTCTCGCCGCGATGAACTACGAAGGAAAATTGCGCAGAGTATCCGCAAAGCACGATACTCGTTTTCTCGAGTATCGACCCGAGACCGGATCGTGGGTCTTCAAGGTCGATCACTTCTCGAAATACGGTCTCACCGACTCGGACGAAGATGACAATCAGGTTCCACCGGCCTCGGAAGCGAAAAAACTGAAGGGATTTCCTGCACCTCTGCAGAAGGGAAAACCCGTCGATCCGACAGCGAATAAGGATGCGATTAACGGGACTGTTAACGGGATCGTTGGCGGTGCAACATTGAGAAACGGCAAACTTCATGATATCGAGAGCAACTTTTCGGAAGAAACTCAGCGTCGACTTTCTTACGGTAGCTTCGAGAAACGAGATATGATCGTGAGCCCGGTCAGAGAGATGTCGCTCGGCCATTCCCCTTTCTCTTCCAAAGACTACAGTTACGAGAAACAGACGACCGGCAGCCCGGTCGGGGATAACGCCCGTGTTGCTGGTACCGACAGTCACAAATTGCAACTTATGAAAGCGAGCTTTTTCGACACGAATGACGAGGAGATGAACGAGGAAATGGATCACGACATACTTCCTACTGTGCAGAAAACTTTAACCCGCTATTTACCGGATGTTATGATCGAAGCTAAGGACAACGAGGCTTCGTACAACGTAACAACGTTACGATCCAATCTAATCACAAGTGATTTGTCGTTTTCCACAAGCCAAGAAGGTGCGCTTTTTGGATTAAGCAAGAAATCACTCACGCCGTCGTATGTTGACGCGAGAAAGAAAAAACAGAGTGTCGAGAGAGCGATTGTAGCACCCGCGATCACTCCCGTGACGAATGTGCTGAAGTATCATTACGAAGTTGTACCTCTCAAAGAGTCCAGACTGAGCAAATTGCACTTTCGTTGCGTCGCCGATACTGGCATACAAATGGGTAGGACATTTCGTCCGAGCTGGGGAGCTGGTTTAACATTGCTGTCGCTAAGCACGCAGGAACAGGCGAGCAAGATGCAACTGCAGAACACGTTTAGTCAACTGAGTCATTACATTTCCGGCCGCGTTGCCGGTGACACCTCGTCAACGGCGATTGTTCAGCGTCTACAAATTCTCGGTGGCAACGAGGAAGACATGAAAACATTCGCGGATAGCATAGAGCGTCACTTGAGAATCCAATTAGATCATTGCGTGATGGGTCACGAGGGTGATTGTCCTACTTTCGACGTAGCCACTGATAGCGCTAACGAAGCGCTGCAATTGCATTGCACGTTGGCTCAGGATTTTGCGGAAAAGGACCAGAGGCTGAACGAGGACTTCAGTGACGAGCAACCGCACCGCAGTATCACAGACATATCTTTTCGTCAGTACGCGTGTACTGTATGGACGCTTTGCGTGGCGCTTTGGGGTCATTATCCCAATCAGGATACGACAAATGGCACCAACGAAGAACACTATAACGTCATGATGAGAAGAGAAGCTATAGGCGAATGGTTGAAAAATGTGGTGCAAAAGACGGTCGAGCAAGAAATTAAGAAAAACGTCAGTGGTGCAACCAAGAACTCTCACGAGAAGATAATATTGTCATTGCTATCCGCCTGCAAGCTAGAGGACGCGTGCGAGGAAGCACGTAAGGTCGGGGATCATTGTCTGGCGTTACTGATGGCTCAGTTACGTAGCGGCATGCCGATCAAAGAACTGATCAAGCGACAACTCGCATTGTGGCAGGAGACCAACGTGGACGAGTATCTCACCGTCGATCGGTTGAAATTGTTCGTGCTGGTGGCAGGTGAACCGCTTATCTCCAGCAAACACGGGACTATCAACGTGTGCGAGGAACTCGACTGGAAGCGAGCTTTCGCCATTCATTTGTGGTACTTGTCGCCGCCTACGTGCTCGATCACGGACGCATTGGATTTATACGAGGCCGCGTTTAACACGACGGAGACTCAGGTGTACGCAGCCGCGCCAGAACCCAAGTACAAAGAGAACGATTACGACGCCGAGTTGACTAACGGCAAACGTATATACGATCTGTGTTTCCATCTTTTGAAATTATACTGCACGGGAAATCACGATCTAGGACAGCTTCTTAATCCGCTAACCTATACCGCTAATCCCCTGGATTACAGATTGAGGTAAACTTTGCATACACGACTACGTATAATTTAATCGAATATGTTTTGGATTCTTCTTGGTTCTATTATAGTTAATTCGCATTGATTCTTCTCGACAGTTGGTTGATGCAACAAACACTCTTAGCTCTGGGTTACACGCATCTCTCTGATCATGTTGCCGCGTTGACGCACACGAATTTCGCGACGCAACTAGAGGCACACGGGCTCTGGCACTGGGCGATCTTCGTAATGTTGCATTTGCGCGACTCGTCCAGACGACGAACGGCCGTGCAAGACCTGTTATTACGTCACATAGAAATAGACGATATTCCGGATTATATCAAGCGCGAACAATTTCTGAAAGAGGAGCTCGGTATATCGTCCGTTTGGATTCACCAAGCTAAAGCCATCAAGAGCAGCATTAATAAGAGGTATATTTGACATTCTTTGTTTATTCATACATTTAAAATTCTAAAGATGTTGATTCATAGAACAAAATTCTTCGATATGTTAATTCGAATTGGTTTACGTGTCAGGTACGGCGAAGCGGCGTGGTATTATATTCAGGCAGAACAATGGAATCAAGCCCATGAGATTATCATAGAACATTTAGCAGCTGAGGCTATAATCAACGGTATCGTTATCTCTCGTTTTCTATATATATATATTTTTTTAAATAAAATTATCTCGTATTTGTCAGTTGAACAATTTTGCATAAAATGGTTTATTTTGCAGAGAATTATGAATATTTGAAATCTTTGTTGAGTCCCCTGGTGCCAACCGAATGTAGCGGCATAATTAACGGATGGACGCATCAGGGACAGCTTTTGTGGGAGTACATGGAAATAACTAGCGAAATTCAAAATCTATTGAAGTCCGCGTCAGATTATCGCGGTATAACTTATCAGCTAGAAGCGCTGAAGCCTCGACTGACAAACTTGTGTCAGAAAATCGATCAATTTCCGTGCCCAACTGCTAAGCACAGGTGCGCGTCATCACATCATTTTACGATCGATTGCCGTCGCGAATTTGCGCTAATCTGCGTTTCTCTTATTTGTTTAGATTGTGCCAAGCCGAAATCGCGAAGAGAACTTTGCACTTGGCCAGAAATCTGTTGCTCTTGCAGAAAAACGAAAGGAGATCCGAGCTGTTGGTTCGTCTGATATCTCAGTTACCGTTGCCGGAAGATTACGCGCAGCAAGAACTACGACCTGTCGTCAATATGCGTGTAACCGAAGTGATGTCTCAGTAAATATGAAATAAACACACGTAGACTAATACATATATGAATGTAGCTGCTCTATAAGTCTAACAGTTTGATGCGATGGAAGATCCCAGTTTTTTGTCTTTGTTACACGATTATAAACTATATAAATACTGCAATGATGAACAAATACACAAAGTTTTGTTGTTTTTTTTTTTTTTTTTTTTTTTTTTTTTTTTTATAATATTTTCGCGTATAAAGTTTGTAAAGATATTAAGAAATTATAAGCAAACTCCCCTCTTTAGAAAAATACAATTTACGTGTGAGATATTGTCCACTTTTTTCTTACATTTTTATCAATTTGCACACACAAAAATTTATCAAGTTTTAACAAGCTTATCGATATTATTTTTCATATGTGTAATCAAACGTAATGCAGATCATAGCGAGAAGGAACACGCATACAGCGGAAAAACGAGATTTTGTGTTTATTTTTATCATCATGTATTCCGAGTTTTTTTTTAATTTTTTTTATTTTTGTATAATACATTTCTGAAGCGCGACGCGCCTCTCGCCTATGTCAAGACGAAGGTCGCATCTTTAAAGAAAAAAAGAAAAAAAAATAAACCTTCAACAAGAAATCGGATTGCTATGCAGTAAAAGACAGTATTTCTTATGTATTATATGACACATCATATAATATATATATATAATTAAAAGACTCGGGTGTAAAACGAGACAAGTGACATTGGCCGCGTTCAGCAGAATTCGGGGCTTTTCGTGCTCGGTGTCTATAATTAGTTTATTCCTCCGAGATCTATTGCGAAAGTACATGCGTGCAGTGGCAAGTAATAATAATCGCTTGCCAAGCGCTAAGCGGTTCTGCCTTGGACGCGGTCATTCGAAACGCTATCCGCTTATCTTGTTTTACACCCGCGAGTCTTTCACAATTTTATCTATTGCTCCCCTGGTGGATTTGGTCTTCGGATCTCGTATTAAAAACGAAGTAGAAGTAAAAAAAAAAAAAATCTAACGGATGTAAGTAGAACGAGCGCGTTTTTTCTATGTATATTGAACTTGTATATTTTGCTAACAAATAAGTTGAAAGTAATCGAGGAATAGTATTTTAAAAGCATTGTTGACGTTAAATAATATATATATCGACAGGCGCACCTTCACGAAATTTTCTATTCTTGGTAAGATAGATACTTTCATATAAGCAAGAAGCATGCAATTACAACAACATTTGTTATGCTCCTAAATGACGTAGATATATATATACATATATAAGAAAAGATTTGTATAAATTAAGTTTTCACTCTTTGAAATGATTGAAATAAATAAATAAATGAAATGTTTATTCTTACGTCGTTTTTTTTGCACATATATATCTTTCTGCATCCTTTCTTTCATTCAGATTTAAAAATTACGAAAAATTAAATCGAAAAATTCTTGGGTCTATACGGTCAAGTTTGTTATAATTTTTGTTTCTAGTTAATTTGTGTTTTTAAATTATCATATAAAAAATACGAAAAAAAAGAGTAATCCATCTCGAAGAGTAATATTCATTAAAGTGTTCGAGGATCAATAACGATCTTGGTGCCGCTAATATTTTTTGTACCATTTCTTCGGCACGCGCGCAAAGGGGAAAAGGTGATCTCTATGTCTATATTAAATCTGTAATTTTGACAATTGATTTCGAGTTATTAAAATATATATATATGTATATAGGTAATTGAAAGGGAGATTCTTTCTCTTTTTCTCTCTTTCTTTCGACAAATGTTTAAACAGCGGATCTCTCAATGGATCTCTCGCAATCTCGGCCATTATCACACAATATTCGGACGCATAATGCTCTTCCTGCCGAGCTTAGGACAAATATAATGCGATACCTCGCCTCGCTATAGGGAAAAGCTTTCGCTGTCTCTTTACGCGTAAGATATAGATATATGTTAAATCAATGATACCGGGCTTGCGCCGCGTTACACCCCCGTATAACGTGGCGTAAGGTCGGGACTATACCATCCCATGTACCCCGCTTGCGGTGGAACGACGCCGAGCCAACGCCGCCCCTCGCTCACTCCTCTCTCTCCAGGCTTTTATCCTCCTCCTCCTCCACCACCACCTTTCCCTGTGCGTCCCACATCTATCCCGCCACCTTCTGCCATCTGCCCTTCTCGTGACATACTATACTCCCTTCCTTTTCCTCCTGTCAATATACCACCCTGTCGAGGCGCCGCGGATCGAGCTCCGAAGGTCGAAGTCGAGGAAGGAGCCTCGGCGACCTCCTCCCCTCGATTGTTGTTGCAGGTCGCACGAGGATGATGTTGCGTCGCCGGCCGGTTTGTCGCTGCCACTCCGGGGCGCGCTCCGCCTTAGCTGACTTCGCGATTCCCACCCTTCTCTCCGCTCGGGGCAGCAGCCACCCCAGGGGCGATAAAGAGACCCGCTCGATCCCCTTACCTCTCCCATCCTCGTCCGGAATAACGTACTCCCGAAACGTCACGAGCCGCGGCTCGCGCTTATCGTAGACGTAGTAAAGAGTAATGCGCGCGCGCGCGCCGAAACCATCCCTCCGCGGTAGTGTGTAGCGGAGGAGATAACAGCGTAACGCACGCCGCGCCGTTCTTGCGCAAATTTTCCAGATCACGCGAGGGTGAACAAAAGTGGTCGCGTTTTGTTTTCGCGAGAGTTGCTCCCGATTGCAACGCGGTTAAACGGTTTTTTCCTCGCGCGCTTCCTGTTCGCTTCCTTTCGCGCACACGACACCCTCTCCCGCCCAGACTATCCACCGCCAACCCCTTCGCCGTCGCTTTCCACGTTTCAGTCTGCTTCACTCCATCTCTTCCCACCCTCTCTCTTTCTCTCTCATCCCCTGTCTCTCTTTCCTCTTCCTTCTCTATCATGTTCCTGTGTTCCATTCTATCTCTAGTTCTCTGCGCGTTACGGCGTGAACTATACTGAGATCGCGCGACAACGCGGCAATCGGCGGTGGTGGTGGTGGTGGTGGTGGTGGCGGCGACGGCGGCGGCGGCGGCGGCGGCGGCGGCGGCGGTGGTGGCGGCGGCGGCGGCGACGGTGGTGACCGCGACTTGCGGAACTTGTACAGTGCGAATAAATCGCGTCGTCGTCGAGGGGCGAATACGAAGAGGGGTGCGAAAAGAAAATACAATAATATGTCGCCACTGCGTCGCGCGGTGAAATCATGTGGTCGCGCTCCGCTCCGGAGAAAGCAGTGACATTTCGGACGTACGTTCCGGAACGGTGTACACAGCCCGGAACGCCGCCTTCCTCACCTTCGGCCTTCCCGTTGAAATGATCGAATTGGCAGCCGGGCTCGTCGTGGCGCTCGTAGTACGGACCACTACCATTCGCGAAAAGAGAATAGCGTCGGAGATGAAGAGAAAGCTTCTTCGTCGCTGTGTGTGACTTCGACTTTTCGCGACTTCATATATGTACATATATAAATATATATATATAAATATACACGTGTGCGGGGGTGAGACAGGCCTGTTTTACGGAGGGCGATTAGTGAGTAGGTAAAAAAAAACAAAAGAAGAACAAAAACCGAAAAAAAAAAAAAAAAGAAAATTAGATGCGCTCGAAATCGGCCTGGAGAAAGAGCAGAAGGAGGACGCTCTCTTGAATCACGGTGACCACGGTGACCTATGTGCGATGCGCGAGAATCGTTAAATCGACGAGCGCCGAACCGGTTCGTCGCTGATGGTCCCTGGTTCGACGATCGATCGCCAATCACACGAAATTACCGCAGGGGCGAGAGGGACTTGCGAGAACCACACGCCACCACCAACAACGACCGAAGAAGAAGAAGAAGAAGAAGAAGAGAACGAGAGAAAGAGAGAGAGAGAGAGAAAGAGAGCATTTCGAGGAACAATATTGTTGAGAATCATTTAAAATAATGTTTCTGCGCATCGACGACAGGCTGCTGCGCTTTGGGGTACTGTTTCTGTTGTGGATAGGCTCGAGTCGCCAGCAGGAGGAGGACATACCTCACAATGAGTAAGTGCGAGTCACGATCGCGAGTAATAAGCGAGTCCTCCGTAGTAGTGATTAGGCATGAGGGGTTGGGGGAGGAGAGAGGGGGGAGGGAAGGTGAAAGGGGAAAAATTACCTACAAGAAACCGGACATCGATGACGCATGAGAGAAGTCCGAAAGAGGCTGTCTGGGAGAGTGCAAGACGGGGAAAGGGTGGTGGCACAAGGGGTGTATGTGCGAGCGATTGGATGGATGGGGTGCATAAAGCTCTCGACGAGCAAAACTCGATAGGGAGCAGAAGGAGTACGAGGAGAGCGAATGCGAGGGGATGGACGAAGGCGAGAACGAGCGTGCGAGAGCAGCACGGGTGGGGAAATAGGTGCGCGTCGGAAAGAGAGAGAGAAAGAGAGAGTGTGTATGTGTATGTGATAGAAAAGAGAATGCGAGGAAGAGAGAGAGAATGAGAAACGAGAAACGTCGTCGAGCTATGTGAGAAGAAAGGCGAATATGCAGGGTCGAAGGAGCGGGAGAGATTTCTTGCTGGAGGGTGGCAAGGAGAAAAATGAAGAAGGAAGATGTACAAACGAAAAAATCCAAGGAGAGGAAAATGCGCTAACCTGGGAAGGGGGAGGGGAAAGGGAATAATTTAGCGAAAATTAAGACAGAAGCGCGTGTAAAGGTGGACAGACGGAGCGAAAAAAGAAAAAAAATATGACGCTCTGATTGAGAGCACTGAACATGAATAAACTGACAAATGAGAGAAAGACAAAAATAACGGGAGGACGTGCGAAAACTTTTTAAAAAGTGACCAGATCGAAAGCGAGAAATTCTTTGCTATTCGTCTTAAATTTCGCTTCAATTTTCTGCTTCTGTTTTCTCTTTTTCTTAACAAATATCTGATTATTAAATTTCTCACCGAACAATAAATGTAAATAGCAAAATGACGTTATTAATTATTGCAGAGTAAAAAACTGGGCCTTAAAATTTGGCGTTGACCTGTGGGAATTTGGTAAACAAGCAACTAAAATGAGCGAGATAACGAGAGTAAGAAACTACATACCCTATAACTTTTAAATACATGTGTATATAGTTTTATAAATTCACAAAATTTGTAAAGTAGTTTGCAAATACTTGAAATGTGTTTTTCACAATATTTGCGTGCATGTACGTAGTAAAAAAAAAATAATTTTATTTTATTTTGCAAGTATTTTCTTTTATTTTTCTAAATATAAATAAATATAAAATAACGGCTAACAATAGTACAAAAACACAAAAGGACCAATAAAACCGTAATGTCCACGGGTGTAGGTGGAATGAGTTAATAATAATATAAATATAATTTCTTCTTTATTGAACGTTTCGATCGAGTATATATTTTCGATCATCTTCAGCAAACAAACTTGTAACGGTCGAAAATCAGCGAGCAAACAACATAC
>QVNV01009179.1:0-23837 GCA_014825455.1 Pseudomyrmex pallidus
TCCCGCCCGCCCGCCCGTCCGCCCGTTCGACCGAGACGCGCGCCGCGGCAAGAGAAAAAAGTTTCCACCTCTTGAATTTTATACCACGCTATTTCTTATCCTCTTTTTCCACCGGCGCGCGGCGCCATATCTCAAGAAGACGAAGAGCCCGTTTAGAAGTCCGTAGAAGGAATATGAAGTAAACTAGTTACGTCGCGATGCTCCGGTATTATCCGTCTGCCAGTTCCTAATTTATCAGTCAAAACGGATTCCCCTTTCCGGACCCCGCAACCTGGTTTAGATTAAAATTAGAGAATGAAAAATTGCTGATTTTCCCAAGAAAAGTGTCCTCGGCGGAGACAGCGCGAAATAAGATTATTTTTATTCTTCTGCCTGTCACGGTGTGAATTATATATGAGAAAAAGTACATCTCGAGAAGCGCGCGTCGAGATCGCCGCGGTTCTGAACCCGCTTATATCGATACGCACATCTCGACAACGTGTCGGATCTAAATAATTGCGAAACATTAATCCCCCGCGTTCCAATTCCTTTCGCCGAAACGACGACGGCATAAAGACGAGGTACTGTCCCCCCGGGGTTGCCTTCGTCGTGTATCCGCGTCGCGAGATGCAACGCGCGAAACGATGCGCGCGCGAGGACGTATATAGAGAAATAGAGATGCCGGGGGTTGAGAAAAGAAGGGGAACGAGCTTGTGAAATGGACGACGAAGAAAAACGCGACTCGCGTAAAGCGAAGAGAGCGAGAGAAAGAGAGAGAAAGATTACACGCGATGTTCGTAATGAGAACAGGAGATCCCTTCCCTTTTTCCGAAAGAGAAGTCTGTCTTCGACATTCTTCCTGTATAAAATTAAGTATCGGGACGTGCTTCGCTCGCGCGCGCGTCTATCTCCGGACTAAACACTCGGCTGATCGTTATTAATAAGGTCCGGGACTATACGCGCGATTCTGCATAAACCATTGGCCGGAATATCGATTAGGTCAGGTGCTGTTCGCCGTCGAAGCGACCGGCCGAGGAATATTGTTCTATAATTTTAGTCTGTGGACATTGCGTACATAGAACCCTATATGCAAAGCCCTGTCTGTGTCCTGTCTTCGTTGATGATAAGATCCAATTAATTTTTATGACTTTGCGAGAGACGGGAATATACAAATCTCTCTCTCTCTCTCTCTCTCTCTTTCTCTCTCTTTTATTCATCGACATACTCGCGTACGCAACCGCAAGAAAGATAAAGAGAGAGAGATCTCCGCTCTTGAATCAAACACCCGAGACACTTCGCCAAAGTAGACGGCAAAATTCGCACGGACACGCACGCGGTCCGCGCGATACTACGGATTATCACGAAATCGAAAGATCTCGCGGAAGACTAGAGTCTATGATCCCTCGGTGTGTAACTTGAAGCCTGGCGCGTGAGCCTCGCGCTACGATCAGCACGTAGACAGCCGCTTAATCCATTTAATCCGGCTTACGAGAATACGCCTGGTTATCGTGACTGCCTCCTCGCATTACTTATGCCGCTATCGGCTGCTTCAAAATCGGTTACCGCGGGCGCGCGTTTCCGGGCGAGGAACGTGGCGCAACGGATTAGAAAACGGAACGGGGAAGGGAAGAGAGATCCACTTCCGCAATAATTCTAAGACCACGAAGAGGATAAATAACGCGCGTGTGACGCACGGAAAAGTAAATTTTTTTTCCATGTACTTCAATTCCGTCAGCAGGTTCGAAGAATTAAACACTTCCAACGAGTGATTATTTTCCATCAATTTTCCAAAAAATTCTCGAGAGGTTGAGGGATGACACGTTAGTTCTCGAAAGGATACCTCGCGCGCTCGAAGGACGTACACTAGCAGCTTTTAACATTGACATTACACGTTCGCACATTTTCGAACGCTTCCATCCATCATACAGGACCATTGCTCGAGGATCGTCCGTCCCCATTTTCACCCTTTTCTGAATAGCGTTCCCGGACTCGGAAGGGCAATTTACCTCCCTTTACGCGGTGAACCTTCTTCGGCCGGCCATCACCAAAAAGCCTGAACGTTCCGCGAATTCGATCGCCTGTGAATTCGTGGATCCGCAGAGGTTCGGGTGTCGCGAAGCTTAGAGAGCTCGCAAGCCCGTAAGATAGGCATTAGCATGCATAGGTTGTCTCGGCGCATTTAGCCAATCCCGCCCGTTCTCTCCACCCTCCTTTCCTGCAGCGAGGAATAGAGCTGAGTGCCCGTGTGATGGCGTCGGAGGAAGAAGAAGGGGTGGCTCTCTCTCGCCAGGAGCGCGAACACCAGTAAAGTAACCGATATATGTTGCGCCACTGGCTACGCAGCCACCACCTTTCTCCACTTTTTTGCGCCATCGTCCGAGTCACTCCCTTCCTCCCTCTTTCCTCTTTGGGCACGGGGCTACTGCGAGCAAATTTCACGCTCGCAAACACGGAGGCGTTGGCGCGAGGAAACGGCCGCGTTGTAAGCGCGAAAATTATTTTCTTCCGGACTCGCGCGATTGCGAAATTGTCCGTCTACAAACAGTTTTATATCTACTTTTTTTTTTTTTTTTTTTTTTTTTTAAAAAATTTACTTTAATTACATCTGGACAAATGTTTCAGGTTTTATCGTAAATAATAAACGACCTTATAGTTTCGTGTAAAATACGTCTGGTATACGTACATTGCCATTTTTCCGCGATGTTAAAAAGAAATTAAAAAAAATAATAACGCAAGTTCACTTTCTGATTACCGCAATTTTTTCTTGAGAAAAAAGGAGGGATCTTTTCGAGAGATTGAAATATGCGACGCAAGTTTAAGCGCGTGTTTTGACGGTAATTGAAGATCTTAACTTACGGGATGGTTAACTACAAGTCGGCTTTTAAAGCTATCGAGTGGAGCGCTTAAATGACCGAGTGCCGAAGCGCTCGAGCGAAGTAATGGATGCGTATGAGAGTCCGGCCAGCCACTAGAATTATAATGAGCTATGCGAAATAGTTTTCCGCACACTTAGACACGTTCTCATACAGTCGCGCTTAACTTACGACACGTTCTAGCACTCACATTAGCGACATACTTTGAGTGTTTGTCTCAAGAGAATGACAGTGCGTTGTATTATTAAATAACTGTTTGCAGAAAAAAAGTGAGCTGTACATGTCACAAAAAGAAATTTTAGTAAATTGTTTGAAGAAAATTATTTTTTTCCAATTCGCGCGGTAAATGTCTTAAAACACAAAAACGAAATTTTAGAGATTTATCGTTAACACACACACACACACGCACACACACAAGAAAACTTAGAGATATCTACGAGAGTATCTTCGCGGAGTCGTTAGAGATTGTTCGCCAAATTTTCGCGCAATTGTGCGGAAACGGCGGAGCTTTTCTTTAACTCTCTTTCGTAACTTCTCGTTGCTTCTTTGGCAGGCGCTTTTTCTCCCGATCTCTCCCTTCTTCTTCGCTACACAGACGGAGAACTTCGTAAAGAAACATACTTTCTCTTTTTAATCATTAGTTCGCGCTAATAGCGCCGCTCATTATTATTTCCGAGGATATCCGGAGCTCCGTTGGACTCTCCGCCGGATCGTCTTTTCATGACCCAGATTAAGGGGATGCGTTTAAAGTCAAGAGAAACCGGGCGGCGCGGCGGCGAGGGCGGTGGCGAAGTTGAAAGGGAGAAAAGGGAATTTCTGCATTTTTAATTACGCCACAGCGCCTTTCTCGCGCCGGCTTTCATAATCATACAGTGAAACGCGGCAAAAGCGCGGGGAGAGTGTATTTCACACCGCAGCGCGATGTTTATCTTTTGAGCGTTCCGTTACGTGAAAATAATTCCACGGAACACATCTCTCGCCGCTCTGGCAACCCTGCAACTTTCATAGAGATGAAGAAACAACGCACACCGAGCGGACGCGGGAAGCGGTGATCTGTCTTAACGCTGTTGCCTCAAATAACTACTTTCGGTTGATGAATAACGCGAAAATACCGAACGTGACAAGTTATTCTTTAGACAATGAAAGAAGTGGAAGAAAAAAAAACAGCGCGCGTCTTAATTAATTTTGTTCCATCAAAGAAGAAGAACATGCACCATAATGGCATCCGTCTTCTTCTCTCACTGTTATTAGTTCTTCTCCTACGAGACGTGTTTGTTTTTTGTTTTCTCTATTTCTGCTCTTTTCTAATTTCTATTATGTGTTTTCCTATCATCCTGTGTGCACAAAAAAAGAAAAAAAAAGAAGATCCTCGAGAAGAGATGGTAAAACTCAACTGTGGATATTATCGCGGTCGCGCTCGATTAATCGGCCGTATCGTCACGGATAATCGAATCTCCTCTCTTCGCCGCTGACGCCTCCTTCGGCGACGCTGCGCGTCTCGCTCGCTAACGGAGATGATAATTCACGCGCATCGATCGCACGCTTCGAACATTCGGATGCTGGAAAGACGCGCGCGTTTCGGGGGTAACATGTGCGAGATAATCCGAAACTGTTCCCGACGGTGCCGTCTTAACCCAATTTCTCGCCGTGTCTATTCTCACGCCGGACCGATTATGCGCCATCCCGCTCGTGTCGACGGCGCACATCGCGCGTCATCCGCCCTGGATCCTCTGCCCCTGGCAGACCAGACCAGACCAGAAGACGAGGCGGGGATAACGTTGCTTCGCGCAGGTATACATGATATAACCAACTCACTGCGGCTCGGCGTTGCGGCTTACGCTTAAAGTCTGCCGCTATCCGTAACTATCTACACCAGCGAGACTCTCTCTCTCTCTCTCTCTCCTTCTCTCCCTCTCCGGTTAGCCGCTTAATAACCGACTCGGCTCTCGATCCGAGAACGCTCCCGAGATGAATCGGAGATTTTCTCGCGGAAGCAAAGAAATTCAAAACACCTTTTATGCCTCAGATTTAAGTGTCGGCAATACACCGATGTGACATAGTTACACAGCAGGGCGAGAGATGTTTTTTAATATCTGAAAGAAATCCGGAAGAAGATTATCTCCAAGACGAACGCGTTCACCGCATCCGTGCTTTCATCCCTTTTAGATCTCTTGACGTTTCGATGTGTTTTGTTGAAAATCCCAAGAGACATTGTGTATTTTTTCTCAGATTCAATATCACAGTCTTAACGAGACGTCCTAACACCTCATTGCTGTTTCACGCGTCCGCAATTTTTTATTCCGTTGCATTCCGAATTTCCGCTTGGTGAAATTCCGACGACGACGTCGCGCGTCGCAAAATTTCTCCGACTGTGTCTTTCCACTCGCAATTTCTGCAAACGGGAAAACGAGATTGCGCCCGTTAACGATATCGTCGTCGCCCGATTGCGACGACGGACGCGCGAGAAATACATCGCCGTGCAATTCAGTTAATAGATTTGAAACTCGTAAGATTTCGCGCGGAGTACCTGCAAAGTGTATACTCGTGAAGTTTCGCAGTTGTTACCGGACTAAGCGTGATATAAGGAACGAGGCGTTATTAGGCAGTTATGGTTCCCCATAGGTGCATACCCGGGCGTGTGCAACGTGAAACTCCCCGACTATGTGCATTGCCTATGTGTGGGAGCGTCGCGTCGTCGCGGTGGACGCTGAAACTAGGCGAGTATGCTAATAACGACTCGAATCCGAGAGCGAGTCTCCGGCCACTCCGCACTCAGAGAATCTCACTCGCATTAGGAAAGTTCAACGGCGGAATATGTAACGCTCGTTCTTGGTCTTTTTTCTCATCCGAAACAAACTACGAGCATTATCGGAGAACTGTCCGCGTTTCCTCGCTTCGATACGGCTAATTTGAACGCCAATATCACTTTAATGTCGAGCCGCTCTGACACGTGCGAGAGAACGCGCCGTTTTCAAGTCTTTTCGCGTGCAACATTCGCAAATTGGACGACTCCATTTATCCGAAAAAAATATTCTCAGTTGATTCTCGGTCGGTTTTGATTCTCTTCCCTTCTCTTGCGCCAACTAAGTAGCGTTTTGAGCAGGAATAAGATTTGTTTATGCAAACATCATAATATCGCATATCGATATATCCATCTTCTTTTTTCAGATGTTTATTAACAATTTTATCCGGTTAAAAAGAAAAACTGTATGGCGTGTGTGTGTCACAATTTATTTTCGGTTCGATCGCAATTTTTTTTTCTTTTTTCATTCTCATCAAAAATAAATCGTAATGTTTATCATGGCTGAGAGGATCGCGGCGATCGGCTAAATAATTCAGGTGCGAACTTTTCCACACCCGGATTTCGCCGGAGTCGCTTTTCGGAATTTGGCCGCGCTTATCGGGCGTCCGCGAATTTTATTTCCGTCTTCGTGAGTCTCTCCCCGAGAAAGCGCGAGGCAAAAAAAAAAAAAAAAAAAAAACTCGGGCGGAAAGGGTTGCCGAAGACAAAATTCTCTCTCTCCGAGCCAGCCGCACTACTACTGACGTTCACTCCGCGTCGCGTGTTTACACGATTTTTATCGGCGCTGAATTTCAGCCGCACCGACGAAAGGTGTATATAATTCGAAACTGGAATTGCTCTCGCGGGGACGAGATGTTCCGTTTTTACGACGACGATATCCGTCGTCCGTCCGGGAAGAGGGAATGTAAACGCGCGCGCGAAGAAAATGGTCGCGAGTTTGGTTTTCTCGCGCGAGCTTCACTTCTGAGCGAAACGAACTCGTCCGACGCAAACTTCCGCTCTCGCGTATGTACGTACTGCGTGCGTGGCTACGCTCGGTGCTACCTCAGGGTGATGCTCACCCCTTGGCTACTTTTTGCCGACTGAATGTTTTGTGCGGTGGAGAGTGTGGAGACCCTCGGCCGGAGCGTGTACTACCCCCACTCGGGTTCTCTCTCACCAAGCCACCGGCTAAGCTCTGAGCGCAACTACGACGGCGCGGCGTCTCGCTTGCTCCTGCGGCCGTCGCACGTACAGTCGATCTCCCCACTCTCGGATATCTCTCGCTGCCGCCGCCGACGACGACGACGACGACGACGACGACGACGGCTACGGACGGCGGCAACGACTACGGACAGCAACGACGACGAGGACGACGGCGATGGTGGAGGCTAAGCGCATACGTGAGAGAGGCACGGAGGGATAATTAAGCGGGTACATCGCGTCCTCCGTACCACTGTCTCTAGTTCACGCGCGCGCTCTGTCTCTCTTTCTCGTTCTCCGCCGCTCAGTTTTCTCGCTTCGTCTCTGCGCCTCATCTCCGTCGCTCCTATTTGAACCACGTCGCTCGAGATCGCTCCGTCTCCGTCTCTCGCACGCAGTTCCCTCCTCCTCCTCTTCTTCATCTTCTCTGTGCCCCCTCCACCAACCCCTTCCCTTCGTGTTTCTCTCACTCTCACTCTTCTCGAGATCCAACGTGCCGCGCGCCTACGAACCGAGGAGAAGCGTCTATTTTACGCAGCGCGGGGTTACTCCCCGTTTGTGTCACCCCGCGTGAAAATGGTCGATGCTTTTGTTGTTTTTTTTTTTTTTTTTTTTTTTTTTTTTTTTTTTTTTTTTTTTTTTTTTTATCACTCTCTCTCTCTTTTTCTCTCTCGTAGAGTTTCCGAAGCGGCCGTCGGATCGATCGGAGATCTCGCGCGGAATGTCGGCGAGCGCGTGTAATTATCGTGCGATCGGTAGCGAGTTCGCGAACCGCGGGTCCGCGAGCATAAATCAGAATAATAGTACGCGATCGTTCGATACTACCGTCATTATCCGTTGTTTACCGGCTCTCTGCATATTATACTTCCTTTGCTTCGAGAAGTCGACCGTTTCCTTCGAAAGAAACTCACTCTCAATGCGCGATATTGCGTCTCACACACACACACGCGCGCGTAACGATGTATTCTCGCAAATCGCCCGCGAGTTTGTTCCCGATATATTCGAGAGGGAAAAGAAAGGCGAATCTCTTTATTTGTGTGGACGCGACACAAAACAGCTCTGCGAAATAGGACAGAAAGTATCTTCGTTCTTGCGATATTGAGTGAGTAAAACCCGCGACTCATAGACAGAATTCATCAATTATTTATTAATTATCGCAACGTCGGTCATTCTTGTGTTTAATCTTTAATTATGCATTCAGATTGGATTCAGCAATTAAAGCGACGGCAATTAAGCGTCGATATATACACATCTACGCCCTGTTTTACAAATTATTACTTTTCTTACATGTCACTTCTCCCCTTCCGTTCCTCTTGAAAATCAACTCCGCGCGAAACAACAAACGTTTTTTCCAACGATCGAGGAATTTGTCGCGCAACAATGACATAATCGGGGGAATTAAATATTTATTTATTTATGAAGAAAAAAAACATATAAGGAGAGCGTAAATTTTCTTCAAGGATAAAAATCAGACGGTTCTTGACGACGATGCTAATCGATTTGTTTAAAAAAAAAATAGAGAATATGCAGTCTTCTTTTGACGGTTTTTTCTATTGTAATTTTTTTTTTCTTGTTACTTCGACAATCGAAAACTCGAAATGAAAACCTGTTTCCACCGTGATCGATCGTTCACGGAAAGTGAATTTTAGACGTTCTCGCGTCTGGGTCCGAACTCCCACACGCGCTAATGAGATGCAACGCGCTTACGTGGGCGATAATTATAGCGAGTAACAATTAATCGCACACGTGCGTGAGCATATAGGCATCTAATCGCCGATTTTTTATCATGCGTTTTTTTTCCCCTCCGTCTCACCTGTGAACTCCCGTAATGTCTCCCGTTTTTTCTTCCGAGCGTCAAAGAAACACAGGCCGCATTTCTCGGCACCGCCGTCTTCTTATCGCACCGTTTCGTTTTACTTATTTAGTTTTTAGTTTTCCTCCCTGACATTTCTCAACAGGTACGCGAGCGAAATTGTCTCATCTTTCTCTAATTCCAAAATCTTCCGTCGCGCAACTTCGCAAGCACAACGATTTTCTCTTCTCTCATTTTTTTCAAGACGGTTTTTACGAACTTTTAAAAGTAATTACGGAAATTTGCATGAAATTTTTTCTTTTTCTTTTTTTTTTTTTTTTTTCTATCCGACTTTTGTACGACATTTTCTCCGAGTTCCTTGTTAATCGAGAAACGTGACGCGTCCTTGGACTGACTCTCTCTCTTTCTCTCTCGACTGTTGTTATTCTTTCGGAACGCGCCGCGCCACGTCGCGTCCGTCCGTAATTACTCGAATTTTCTCACTCGATTTAAACACAGTCGACTCTCTCTCGCCGCTCCCATCGTTTCACGCCGTGAAAAAACGCACCGTCATACGTGGTTGCCTTCTGTTGCCCAACGCGCGCGCTTCACCCTCCGGAGAAAGATCCGGCCCGGGTGCAAGGTGACGCATCGCTTTCCTTACACACAGACTCCCGGCACAGTTTCTCCTAGTCGTCGTCGTCTCTAAAACGTCGACTCGAACCCGGGATAATCTTTCCTTGTTGTAATGGAACACGTGGAACCCGCGCGCCTCTCCGTTCAAACGCTCGCTCGCTCGGAAGTCGAAATTTGTCAAACCCCATCGTGTTACGTCTCCATAAATGCGGTTCCGATTTTCACCTTCTCCCTCCCTCCTCTTTTCTCGACATCGAGAGACATCATATTTCATCGCCTCTTTATCGTATCGCGGACGCGTACACGTGTTTCTACACATCGAGGCGGCAGTTTTATCGAAGAGCGAAAAAAACACTCCCGAAAGCGAATCGGGACGATTAGCGACAAGTCGCGTCTTCTTCCGAGAAAAAAGAAAGAGAGAGAAAGACAGAAAAAAATGGTAACACCGACGCTTAACCGCATTGCGATGAACAGAAAAGAGTGCTAGAACCAAAGCTGAAGTGAGCGCGAAAGAGCGAACGCGCAAAAGGCTCTTGAAAATAAAATCCGATTCAGTCTCGCGACCCATTAACTTCGCCCTTAAGTTCTCGACCTTGGGATTTTACAGACCATAAAAACGACAAGAAAAATCCGACTCTAGGCGCCACCGAAAAAAAAGGAAAGAATCTCGTCGTCGTAAACCAGAACCGCCGCATGATCGACTCAATTAGTTTTTCTCTTTTTTTTTTTTTTTTATAACCGAGCCTCTTATTTATTATTATTATTATTATTATTTTTCCTTCTCTCTCAGTTGCGATATTCCGCCCGAACTGCGGCTGGATCCGAGGTTTCTTTTTTTATTTTTTCTCTTTACGACACACAACTCCGGTTACTGGTTGTTGATGTCACCTGCTCCCCCTTTTTTTCCCAAGACCAACTCTCTACTTCTCAAGTCTCTTTTTTTTTTTACCCCCGCTCTCTCTCTCTCTGTGTGCGTGTGTTTTTTTTTTGTTTTTTTACACGCGTGCCGTCACTTACGAACAGTCTCGGATGTGTATTGACGCGAACGACAACTCGGAAAAAGGAACGAATGACAGAATCCGCGCGGCGGATTCTAATAAAGGAAGGGAGGACGCAAGTGTGTCGGAGGGTGCGGGTGACGATCCACCCTGGCTCGTCCGTAAGACACACACACTTCGCGCGTATCGTCGGAACAATTTTTCGCGTTTACATTTTCACTTGCGCTCGGGGCGCGCCGTGCGTTTCTTTAATTAATACCAATTAATTAAAACACCGCTGCAACACCACGCGTTTAAAACAATTGCGTACAAGAGAGCGTTAAACAACAAGCGGGACATTTTAATAAAATGAATAACTCAGTTTGCGCGAATATCGCGACAACAACTGCGTAGTTCTGAGTCGCCCGCGGTTTCGGAAAACACACAGAGAGCGCCGCGAAACTCGCGATTTAAACGGCGAGTTTGTGTGCGTTTACAATTTTCGCCGCAATAACGCGAGCCACGCACAGAAGAAACGGATTTTTCCGACCCGCGCACATGGGTGATAATTATCTGGCTATTCGCGCGAATGGGTGATGTATCGCGGTTGCGGACAAAACGCCGAGGGACAAAACGCGCCGGCGAATGTGGGGTGGTAGAAAGAAGACCAGAAAAAAAAAAAAGAACGATTTTTCGGAAGCGGACCCCTCGGCTGCGAGTCGAGCGGAAAGCAGCACGGCTGCCATATGTCCGCGCGGGTTTTCTGAAGCGTTTTCGCGCCGCTTGACACCTTTCCCGCTCTTTGAGGAAAACCGTGCGCGCGAGAGAAAAAAAAAAGCGCAGCGCGCGAAGAGACTCGTTTATTCGGGCTTATCGTCGCGTAATATCTGTGAAAATTTTCGGATCGCGCCAAACACACCAGCGGAGAAAACATCGAGGCTTATAGGCCCTTGCGCCCTGGTCCGTAAATTTCTCCCTCGCTAGCGAATTTTTTCTATGTAAGACATTTCTCTCTCTCTTTCTCTCGGAAATCTCTTATAACTGCTTGGCTTAAAATAAAACTCCGAGAACTCCCCGGGAACTTGTTCGCGTGTACTTATTTCTCAGACATTTTGGCGCTCGCGCTTTGTATTTGCTCACTGAGAGACAGAGAGTCTCTCTCTTCTGTCGCTCGTTGATCTCTCATCGAATTTTTTTTCAAATCCGTGAGGAAAACCTCTCACGTGTCGCATCATCATCTCCGTTTTCCAACTCGCTTATCGGATTTTTGCTGCGGTAATTTTTCTCGTTAATAATAATATTAAATTTATTTGCGCATTACTTGACGGCGATGTAAAACCGATGTGAAAAACTAGTGTGAAACGGCGCGACAGTGCCTGTTCCGTGATCTAAAAACTCCCGAATCATCTTCTTGCAGCGAAATATCGCGGTGCGATATCTTGTCGCTGCAAAGAAATCGCGCGGGATCCCGAAGACAAGTCCCGAGAAAAAAACGTCCGCAAGAGAGAGAAAGAAAAAAGGGAAACGGCAAGGCGGTGCCGACAGGCGCGCAGATAGAAATCGCTTTTAAGGTGTCCGCGCAAGTAGGCGCCTTGGCACGTTTCATTATGATTAGAAGCGACCAAGCGTGGCGCGGCCATTCCTTCGAAGTCTCTCGCCTAGTCTCACCTCCAATCTACCGAAAATCAGCGAAGCGTGGATCGCGGTCGTTTTGCGTCTTCGGGAGAGAGAGAGAGAACCGTGACCGATCGTGCGCGCGGATTGTCTCCGCTGCCGATTCCGAACGTGTCGCGCGAAATCGGCGCGAAACCTCCGTCACGAACTATGCCGCGCGCGATTGCCTATAATAATAATAATAATAATAATCGTAATAAGCGCGAGATGGCCGAGACTCCGTTGCGGTGCTTTTTTCTCTCCTCCCTTCCCCCCTCTGACTGTTTTTTCGCCGCCAAGTGCAGCATTCGTGCGTGAGAAATTGCCAATACGATCGGACGTGATGTATCGACGTAACCGTTTAGAGCGAGCCTCTCCTTCTTTCCCTTCCGTCTTTCTCGTTGCGACACATGTCGCGATGCAATCACCGTTTTGCTGGATCAATCCCGGATGCGAGCTCGATATTGCCCGTCCCAAACGTCCGGCTCGTAATAATAATAACGGGACATCAAGATGCACACCGCGGGGTATCGATACGAGATTTTTGCGCCGGCAGTCGCGCACCGCGATCGCTCGATCGACCGACCGACCGACCGTGGTTTAATGATAGCGATCGGTCAGCTCGCCGTCACCCCTTATTAAGGAGGGCGGTTCGTTCCCCGTTTTTTCCCCCGTTTCGACCACTTCTCTCTCTTTCTCTCTCTCTCTCTCTTGTTGAACGGAGGAAGGGGTCCACGGCAATTGACGGTCCGGCAAAAAAACCGGAATGATTCGACGGGAGCGCGTTACACGTCGCATCTGTGCTCCTCGGATCTGCATATGGTCCGGACTTACTTTAAGCGCGACACATCCATCCCCCTCGTGAGCTGTTTTTCCCTTCCATTTTTTCTATCTCCCTCTCCCTCTCTCTTTCATCTTGTTTAAGTAACGTGGACACACATAGGCGGCTGCGTTCCGGGGGTTGCCGAGAAAGAAAGGAGGGTAGAAAAACGAGCGAAGTGCCGCGAGGAGAGGTGGAGGGGGGAGGCTTTACCAGGCCGTCCTAATTTTAAACTGCGCGTACAAATCGTTTGAATGACAATGAACGTCGCAGACCTTCACGCGGGGCTCCAAGACGATTTTCCACTTCCACTCCTCGCGTCGTCGTCGTCGTCGTCGCCGTCGTCGTCGTCGTCCTTCACCCTCCTGCCGCCGATCAAAACGGGGACGATTCTCGTCCGACGCAAACTGACGGTAACCCGATATGCAAATATTTTTCCCACTTAAGCGCGGAGATTAATGATGACGCTCTGCATCGGGAAAAATCGGTGGCTTCCTTACCGCCGGATTCATCGCGATTTCGCCACGCCGTATCCGGGGGATTTAATTTCCGATTTTTCTAGTCCACACGTAGCGGGGACGTTTCCGTGGGAGCGCGACGGCAAATACCGTTGGAGCGATTTTTCAGACACGTGTGCGCGCATCTGAAAGATGCGTCGCGGTGTGTGCGAATTGCGGTAAATTAAACAGCGCAGAATATCCGCTTTAAAAACCAACACACACAAAGATTTTGAATATAATTTTCCACTAAAACTTCGGGGCAGATTTTTCTCGAAGATACGAGCGGCCGTAAGATCGCCAATAAACTGTTAATCTTTTCCATCGGAGCGTTCTCGAAAAACAAAAACGAAGTTTTCGCGGAATCAGGGCATTTTAAAAATTGCCGAGCGAGGCTATCGCGATAAGGACGAGTTGCGCGGGTTATCATCTCCCGTCGTCCTTCTTCTGTGTTATATTCGGAATCGAGAGCGCGCGCGCGCGCGCGCGAGCGATCGAATTGAGTTCTTTCGTGTACACATCGCGGAAAAGGGAAGAAATTGGAAACACACAGATATATTTCGTCGCTACCCGTATAATACGATGAATTTTTTCGACTTCGCGCGTGTGTTGTAAAACACGGTCACGGCTTGACGTTCATCCCGTCGCACGGGATATAACACATGTACGTATCCGCGTTGGGCCAACTTGGTACGCTTTATTTTTTTTTTTCACCACCGATCTCTTTCTCTCTCTGCTTACCCCCGCGCACAAAGATTCCTCCTTGTAGCAGGACGAATTAGGGACGCGCGTCAAAGCGGGAGTCTGACGCGCTCTTTTCTGAGAAAAACGCTCTCTCGACACCCTCCCCCGGCAGCTCCTTTATATGACGAATGTGAAAAGGTGCGAACCTCGATATCACTCGATCGCACCCATCGATCTAGCGCGTCATCGATTCGACGAAACTGTTCCGCTCTCTCTCTCTCTCGTTTTCAGTGTATTAAAACTCTCCGACGATAATCACGTCAAAATTATGTCAGAGACGTCACAGGCGATAAATAATTGTACGCCGAAGTTTGTCAAAAGATTGTCGCGTTGACGCGTATAAAACAAAAAAAAAGAAAACAAAAAAAAAATTGAAATATGTATTATGCTAAAATATTGCGCAATAGCTTCTTCTTCATTGTTTTATTTAAATGAAAGCAAACGACGCGTAGTGACGCACGAAAAAAAAACCAGTTTTTTGACTTGACGCAAATCGCACGCGAATCGAAATATATGCATTGTTATTCACGTGATTCATAATTAATATCGTTATGGTAATTCTGCCATTCGTATAATTTACGCTTGTGACGTAAATCTACATGTTGCTGCAATCGGTATTTAAAAAAAACAAAATCTTCAAAAAAGTATTGCATAATTTATTTCGCAAGATTTCGATTTCAAGATGCGCTTGCACTTTACGCTTCGAATTTTTTCTTTTTCTTTTTTTTTTTTTTTTTTCGTTGCTTGCACGCAACAGTGTTCCTGGCGAAACGATAGAAGCGCGAAAATTCGAGCGAGACGCGCTCCGATAGTCCATAAGATCGATCTTCTCACGAGAGTTTGTCACTCTATTGCGAATTTATTGTTCTTGCACGACTTTCACCGTTAATTTCAAGCAAAGCCAAGGTCCGCGCGGTTGCAATATATCGCGCGCAACTTTTTAAAATAAAAAACCGACTCGTTAATATTCGCACAGATTCCACAATTTTGTATAAAAATAAAATAACCTGTTTCAATCGTGCGCACGTTCCCACTGCTCAGGCAAACGACATATATCATCAGATCATTCTCTTCCTCGTATCGTTATATATTCTCTTTTAGAAGTTTGAAAATCTTGCAAAGATCTGACCTAACTTCCAAAGATTTGTGTAAAAAATAGAGCAGCAAAAAATAACGTTTTGTACTTACGCCTTTCTTTATAAGTGGCTTCTGGAAGTTTTATGGGAACTTCACGAAAGTTGGTTGTCCAAACCATTGTGAGCCATTAGACAGATCTCTGACACGCAATCTATTTTCTCCCTTTTTTTTTTTGCATTAGCCGAACTGTCAAGAGAGATTTCTAATGTT
Source organism: Pseudomyrmex pallidus (assembly GCA_014825455.1). Classification (NCBI taxonomy): domain Eukaryota; kingdom Metazoa; phylum Arthropoda; class Insecta; order Hymenoptera; family Formicidae; genus Pseudomyrmex; species Pseudomyrmex pallidus. Next base: position 15,304 of record QVNV01009179.1, read on the forward strand.
GAATGAAATTAGGGAAATCCGTGAGACGAGCCGACGTATATATAATAAGTAATCGCAATAAATCGCCTTCACCCCCCCTTGCTAATCATCCCGGAAACGAAAAAGGACCGGTGAAAAAAATGATAGAAAAAAACAACGGGACAATAGCATGGGAATTTTCAAAGGGTGTCCTAAAACTAGAGCAAGGAAGAGAGAGTGAGAGAGGAAAGAGAAGACTACATACCGTTAGAGAAAGAGAGACTTTTGTCGCACGTGTCCAACTTTAAAGTCGCACAACGAATCTTGTCCCTTTTCCTAGTTTACGAGTTCTTCTGACCGACAAACCAGGATAGAAGCACGTGTGCCATTCGTGCGAGCCTGTAGGTCACAAAAGTCCGAGAATCATTCTCGGCCATGAGCCTGGTATTCGCCTGGATTTTTAGAGACTCCTCCTATTTCGCTCGCCCACCGACTTCTGCTTTCACTCCCTTTTTTTTTCTTTTTTTTTTTTTTTTTTTAGAAAGTCTACGCAAGAGCGGACGAAAGTTCCGCAGTCGTTGAAAATCGTTTGTTTCTGGAGACACAGCGAGTTTTCATATTTCTCTCTCTCTCTCTCTCTCTCTGCGAAACAACATATTTTTCTCAACGGTCAAGTAAAAATCACGAAACGCGGGAAACGCACACCGGTGCGAAAAAAAGTGTCGAGTCTGTTCTGAAATCTATTTCTGCGACAATCGGAATCTCGTCTGAATTATCGAACGGGAATAAAAAGCGAACACGTCGTCGTTTCCACTCGCTCCGTCGCTCCCGGAAGAAGTTAAAGTTGCGTGGAAGCGGCGAGGGCAGCGTTTATTCGAACATTATTCGCCCCCGATGCAATACGTGGGGTGGGGAAAAACGTTTACATCTCATGCAATCTCGAGGCGAGTGGACGCGAGGACGAGTTGAAGGGGGGAGAGGAGGGGAGCCTCGGAGTTTTTGGGAAAATTTCTCAAAAATGCAGGAAGTCGCAGCAACGACCACGAAACATATGCGCGACCTCTGACCGGAGGTCAGAGAGAGAGAGCCGCGTATAGCGCACTCTCCTCCCTCTTGCGATCTTCGGGGTCGACCGAGGTCATGGGAACTCATGGGGGTCCAGCGAGGATCGACGCGCGGGCCCTCCGAGATCTGCCCCCTCCACTCGCGCGCGCGCGACAGGGTAAGTTTTCTGACGCGTCATCGGTGGCCAGGTGAGCGGGTGACTGAGTAACCGCCTAACCGGGAAATCCGGCTAAAAATCAATGACAAGCGAAGCTTCACAAGCGTCTCACGGAAGGGTAACAAACTCTCACTCGAAGTGTTCGCAAGTGTATTAGCTTCGAGAAAAAGAAAGAAAAAAGAAATAAACACGTTTTTTTTTGTTCCGCAACCGCGTAACGATAGTTTATATTTCTTTTTACCCGACTCGAGATTCTTTTTATTTATCGCATAAAAACTTGTTCATTATTTATTTTTATAATGAGAAATCAAGTTCGCTCGCGTAGCGAGTGATCGGTAAAGCGAGTTATTAAGAACGTATTATTATTAAGCTCTTTTCAATCAAGCATCCGGAAGAGTTACCTGAGGGGTAAAAGACGAGAAAAGTTGCGCAAATCGATCAATAAGTGTAGCGTGCGATCAATGGGGGCCCCACCCCGGGTTAAACAGGCCGCGCGTATATATCTCGAACCCCTTTCTCGGATCAAAAGAGAGAAAAGAGGGAGAGAGTCGCGGCAATGCCTAGCGCACCTGTCGATAATCCGTTGGCCCTCGATAAATTTTCGCAAGACGTATTGCGAAACCGTACATTGTTTCGCCCGACGTATTAGCTATGCAATGGCTTAAATGCAATTTTTCTTAATCACATCGAGTTACACATAGGCTGACGTATATATTCAGCTATAAATACTTCATCAGCGACTCTCTGCGCAACTTGCGTTGCGCGAGCGCGCGCGACCGGATTTTCAATTATTTATTTTCATTAATAATTTTACACATTAAACGCGAGGTGTCAAAAAATAGAAACGTCCGCGTTAAAAAAAAAACCGATCTAAAAACCGTCGCTTATCGCCGCTTGGTAATTAAGTGTCCGATAAAATTTCAATAAGCGCATATTTGTGCCGATTAAACCCGATTGTCGTGTTTATATAAAATCGCGAATAAAATTTTCGAAATCCGATAAACGCTCGCTCGCCCATTGTGCGCCGCGAGAAAATCATCACGCGATGTCGAATCGATCGTCGTTACGAGGTAACGAGGGGCCCCGATTATCGCCGAAAGAAATCCGTCGACACGGAACCCCTTTTTTTTTTTCACCGCGGAGAAAAACACGGCCGCACGCACAATGACAGGACGCGTTTGCAAACGAAAAAAAAAAAAAAAAAACCAACCCGATGCACCTGCAGTAAGAGAGCGCGCCGCTCTCTACCCTTAATATTTTGATGGCTCAATACGCCGCCGACAATGGAATATCGAGGTGAATTTATATACATGTACATGTGAGAGAGCGCGAGAGAAGAGAATCGTGTAAAGAGAGAGGGAACGAAAAGGCGCGAACCCCTTTTTCGATCGCAGTTCAATACCCAAATTGGCTCGGGCAACAAAGCCACGGAACGGGGGCTCTCGCGGTGCCCGCGTCAAGCCGCAAAGCGGAAACCCCCCTTTCTTCGAGAGTGGCACACGCCTCGAACAAGGAGACGAAAGGTGTTACAGATTAGGAGATATCAAAAGCTTTTTGTGCCGCGGGCACGCGCGCGGGCGGCCAACCGGCTCGGCGTGTGACGGTATCTTCCGCTTATTTTGTATGCGTGTCAAAAAAAAAAAAAAAAAGAGAGCAAGCGAGAGCAAAACAGTTAAGCGGCTTTGGTTAATGTCCGGTTTTTTACAAACGTATCTCATCTTTCAACGTGTAACAAAAAGGGAGAAAACACAATCCTTACCACGCGCGTATTTGGTGGAGAAATAAAAAAAAAAAAAATGAAATAAATGTGTAATCGCGTTTTTTTTTCTGCACGCGTTAAATCACATAATTATCTTCGATAGCTCGAGGGGAGTCCTTCCCGAATAATCTCAATACTTTTTTTTTGTTTCGTTTTTTGTTGATTGATATCTAAATTGGCTCGGTTACAAAGGCAAATCCTGGATGTGTGTTTGGAGAAACCCTTTTTTCCACAATAGAAGGATACACGCGCCGCGAACGAGGAGGCAAACAGGTCGAAAAACAGCAAAAAGCGCCGGAAAATTGTAGATAAGGGGCACTGCAAACACGGCGGATCCGTTTCGTGTATCGATCGCGCGCGCCTCGCGCGTTTTTTTCAACGCACGGCACCCCCTTTTTTGTGTTTTTTTTTTGTTGCGTGATAAAAAAAAAAACTCCTCGTTGTACCTGGATTAGACGAAGACGGAAATGCCGCGCTCTTGCGATACGTGAAGTTTGGTTTCTTTTTTCTCGCATCGCTCAAGAACAGGTGAAACGAAGTGGCGTCGAGCAAGTGCAACAGGAATCGACTTTTTTTTCTCGCGATTTTTTTATTGAGCTCGAGAGACAATTTTACTGAAAGTTCAACCAGAACGCGTCGAAACAACGCATTTGAAATGTCAAATTGTAATTTCTTAAAAGTGACATCTTATTATTATTATTATTAAAAAAAAAACATGTGCCGCTATTTAATTTCGAGTAAATGTCGGCAGATTGATCGCGCGTTCCGACGACGCGTTTCATATTTGTTAGAGATTAAGCTCGGAGGGCGTGACACAAGCTCGCATACACACACACACGCGCGCACAAAAACCACGCGGATCCGTGTCAATGCCAGAAATTGTTTTAAAGAGGAGCTGCCAGCTCGTCGACGCGAACGACGGGGCGGGAATGTTTCCCCTTAGCCCGAGGACGGTCCCAGAAGATTTCTGGCGCGCGTCCGAGAGAGGTATCGAACAAACGAGCGCAAACAAACCGAAGGCGAGTGGGTGGGCAAGGGAAGAAGAAGAAGAAGACTTTGGGAGTCGCGTTGCTTTGATTTTCGACGGTCGGTCGGACACAAATAAAGTCCCTCGGCAACTCCCCGAAACAAGTGCAGCGGCCGACCCTTAATCACGCATTCGGCCTGACACCGAACCCTCCCAGTGTATAATTTCCCGTTTTCTTCCCCGCTCTCCTTCTCTCGCTGTGTTTTTTTGTATTAATAAATTAAGAAAATTGCCACCGGCGCGCGCGAGTGAATTATTCACGCCGTTATAAGAGCTATCGCGCGTTTTCGAGAGACGACCGGAGGAAAAGGCAGATGGAATGGAAAATGGAAGATGGCGTTACATCGCGCGGATTATTCATATATACCTACGCTCCGAAAATATATTCCGAATGTGTCGCACGACGACGTAGACGAACTATCGTTTCTGACAAGCGCGAAGACAGGCAGATGGGGTGGGCGAGACGACGGAACAAGGGAAGGGTACGGCAAAGAAAGAGCGTGCTCCGGCAGAGGGTGGGAGGAGTGGCGCGGAATTTTCGATTCTTCTGAATGCGAATCGAGGCATCGTTTCGAGACGACTTTTCGGAATGGGGCACCGGCGCCCTATTGTTGCCGTTCGGGGCCCGAAAACATCTGTAATCCGTTTAGCCGTGCAAATTTCCCATTGAGACCGATTCTCTCCTGTCAAAAATCGACGTTGATTCCTTTGCTCTCACCCTCGCCACTGGGAGACGTCGTGCCACGGGTGAGGCATCGATCGCGATAATGCCGCGTGCGTGCGACGCGCTCACGTAATTCTAACGCGCGAGAAAGCGCAAAGCCGATTTCCCTCCCCGAGTTTGAGGGGTTTTCCGAACGATTCTCGCGTTAATCGTCGTCGTGCGAGTCATCTGCTTCCGAAGAACACACGGGCGCGCGCGCGTGAGCTAAATTTTAAAACTCCCGTGAAAGTGTAACGCGCGCTGTTCGAATAATAAAGAATATAAGAATTAATAAAAAAAATTCAATGAAAGATAATTTGCGCAGATATTCAATTTAAGGCTCGCGCGCGCGCACGCACACATGCTCGCCTGTTATCAGGATTAATACGACGCAAGGCCATTTTCTAATTCACTTTACGTAACTTTATATCGCGGCGAGCAAACGAAAGATTCATTTTCTAGATTGGGAGTCACGCAACGATTATCTAGTTTGTCAACCGGCATTTCTTATCTATAATAGCGAGAACAAAAAGTCGATGAAATTTAATTTCTCTCTCATCGTTCGCGTCGAATTTCGTTGTCTTTCGTTCTTATTTACGCTTTCCGCGCTCGTAAAAAAAAAAACAAACCGCAAGAAGAACGCGATGGAGACGTCATGTCCGGCTCGTTTCGGGACCGACCCGCGGGGCACACACGGAGGAAACCCATTATGAGCAACACCGGGCCCGGGGAGTTTCGGTTGTACCGTTAAGCAAATTTTCAATGAAATTTTTTTTCTCCCGTATTGTGCGATGACCGGCCAACCGACGCGAAAGGGAGGAGAGAGACGTTCATGAAGGAAACAAAAAAAAAAAAAAACCCCGGAGAATTCGTTACCCTGATCGAGAGAGAGAGACCCCGATCTAGCCGGACGTTGGACCGATCGCTGGTGGACAGGGGGGTCGCCGAATTCGAGATTTCAGGAAAAACCGAGAAAGGGAGAGCAATATAGAGGGGAGCGCGCGCCGCGAGCGATTAGAAAAAACGCAACCATGTGGCGCGCATGTAAGGGAAGCTGCAAGATTTTTTTTTTTTTTTTCTTACAAAAAGGGGGCCTCCTCGTGTGCGATGCAACGGTAGGAAGGAGAAGATTCGGAGGGAAGCGAACGGACGATGGGAGGGAAGAAGGGAGGAAGGAAGAAAGGAAAGACGCGCGCGAGTCCGGAATTGTGTCCGGAAGGATCTGCCTTCATAAATTTGTATTCGAAATAAAAAAAAAAAACGAAACGTCGCGCGTGCTTGCGTCCCCTTCTCTTGACGAGTTGCCGCTGTTGGTCGTCCGTTTCTCGCGTGAAACGTTTTGCGCACGGGGGGAGAGAGAGAAGGAAGAGAGAGCCGAGAGGTCACGTGCGACCGGTACAAAGAAGACAAGTGTCCGTTGCGCGGCGGCGAAATGAATGCGAAATGCCGACAAAGTCCCTCGAAACGAAAAATCGCGAGAGAGGCGATGATCGAAGTTCGGCAATAGTAGTTTCGACCGGTCGGTCGATCCTAGCAGCTTTGCTATGTTCCCACAAGCGAACGACGAAACCCCCATACACAGAGAGCCCATATTTGATAAGGGGCCGCTGAAAACTTTTTTGTGAAACAAAATCTGACCAGATGTCGGCGCGGGCCCTCGAAAATTCAGGTAAAAAATACCTTCGGCTGGTTGGGCCGCGTACGTATTCGTTCGTGTGGGAGGCTTCGGTTCGTCATTAGGTCGCTAAATCAATCCGAAGGGGGATCGTTTCTCCCTCTCTCTCTCTCTCTCTTTCTCTCCGTGTGGATCGTTTTCACGGTGGAGCTGCGCGGCCAAACCGAATCGGGTATCCGGTTCTCACAGTTCGGATGTGAGTTGGTTGATTTCTCGGGGATGGAAAATTAAATATAGCGCGAGATAAGAGAGAGAGAGAGAGATTTCCGTTAATTGCGATTCTCTCAAAATTAATAACTCCGAGAATGAGAAACGACTTGGAAGATATCGCGTTTGAGGGGGAGGGGAGGGAAAGAGAGGTGAGAGATATCGAATTTGTGTCACACCGTCAATATAATAATACCGTTCGCCGTGTCGCGCGTCCTCATTTTACGATTATCCTTCGCGAGTCGATATAAAAGTCTCGCTTGTGATTTGATCTAATTAAAAGTCCTCCTTTTTTTGCGGACTCATTTTATAGATAACACAAACACACGCACACATCCACGACGTACGGAGAATATGCCGATTTTACATGTATATTATATAACACGCCGTTTTGCATATATAAAATGTACTATTTTACGTGCATGTCCGTGTGTGTGTGTGTGTGTGTGTGTGTGACACTTTGTCCACGTGTGTGCGCGTTTCTTGAATATCTCGCTCTCTGCCTCTCGCACCGTCAATTACGATAAGTAAATTGATATCGTTACGAGAGCTCACCGGAAAGGTATTTCTTTAAATAGCAATCAAGCAGAACGACGTGACATCAGAATTCGATTAGTACGTCCGAAAGTCTGGAACATAGACCCCGTCGTTACGCGCGCGGTCGTCAAATTGCGGCGGGATATAATATGTCGCGAGAAGTTTCTTATTCCGCGAAATAAATAATAAAAAAAAACAAAAAATGAGGAAAGAATCTCGGACAGCAAATCAAAGCGCACGTACGCCGATTTTTTTTTTCGATCACCTTTCGCTCGAGAGCGGAGCGCTCTATTGATCCCGTCATTATTGCCATCGCTTGGTTATTTGCGTAATCGCCGAAAATTTAGATTGCAATCGATAGCCGTCGCGGAAAGTATCACGTTCGGCACAAAGCTGACAAACACTCTCGCGCTCTACGCGCGAGAGAAAGCAGCCGGGAGCGGATATTGCGCGCGATTTCGCGATGATGCATTGAAAATAAAATTAAAAAAATAAATTAAAAAAAAAGAAAAACAGGAACGCCGCGCGATTACGCGTGGCGAATGAAACAAGAGCGAAGCTCTTGAGAAGAGAGCAGGGAGGTGCGAGGGAGGAGGGAGAGAAACGCACGAGGAAGTCGAGCGGCGAGAGAGGGAACGGGTGAAAAACGCAATGCGTGTTCTACAAGTAGGAAGACGGTCCCTTCTTCGGGGTCCAGACGCAGGGACAGGTGGCAGACTGAGGCCCCGTTGAACGGAGAGAGAGGCCGTGGGTCCCTCGAAAAGCGACGAGGACGGCAACACAAGAGAGCATGGGAACCTGACTTTCGGTCGGGGGCAGCATCCCTAGGAAACGCGCACCAAAAGAGCTCTCTCTCTCTCTTTCTCTCCGCCTTTCTTTCTCTTTCTCTCCCGCTTTCATCAAGCAGACATCCACGTATGGTCGAACGCTCTCGTTGGATGTATCTCCCCCGTGGGGAGAGAAAATGAGGAGAACACAGAGAGATAGAGATAAAGAAGGAGAGGGGGGAGGCAGGGTGTGTGTGCACCTTAACGCACATCGCCGGCCGACGGACGTCGTCAAGTTTCCTGTCTCGGAGGATCTCTCTCGCAAGGAGAGAGGCTCATCGAACCGCGTGATACGATCTTAACAACAACAACAACGGGGCCTGGAGGATCGGCTATGACTGCTTCCGTCGGTTCGTTACGGATCCGCCACCGATCTCGACACGGTAGCTTTGCTCCGCGATATTGACTTATGATTTATGTATCGCTCGGTTAACGCGTGAAAATTAAAGACGGCGAATCCCGAAAAAAATCGCGCGGAGTTGCGGTTTCAGTATATAAAGGAATTCTCTCTCTCTCTCTCTCTCTCTCTCTCTCTCTCTCTGTGATTTTAAAAGGCGACTGTATGCCTATCTCCTATTAAACAATGTTTAACACGCTTCACCTTTAACAGCGACATTCA
>QVNV01009182.1:0-12268 GCA_014825455.1 Pseudomyrmex pallidus
AAAAAAAAAAAAAAAAAAAAAAATCGGCACTTATTGATTTTTTCCAGTTGTTAACATTTTTGTCCGTGGTATATTTTTCACCTTGACATTACGGTAGGATTAATTTGGATGTTTTATGGTAACGTTATTTTAGAGTCCTTTTGGCCCTCTTGAAAGAAAAAAAGAACAGAGGTCTTTGTGAAATGCCAAGCATTGGGCGGTTTACCCTACATAATAAAAGGTTACACAGGCGGTAGCGGAGCCGATGATGCAAAGATGAGAGGGATGCATATGCTCATCGAAGACAGGAGGCGTTCGAGCAAGCTCAAGTCGACGGTATGTATCGCAAGTATGTACACGGAGAGAGGAGGAGAGTGTTGCGTCGTCCCCCATTCAACCCCGCGTTTATGCTCAAGCAGCCAGCAGCGCAGCCAGTCGCGTCTAGCCGGCTGGCCAGAACGAGCGTTGCGCCTGTTAGATATATAGGGGGGTTCGACGACCCTCATTCCGATCCCGTTGATGACGTGATCAGTTACGTCACGTCGCCATAGCGACTACCCAGTTCTTCTCTTGACCACGCACGCCCGGCGGGAAACTGGAACTTTGACCTGAAATTGGGTCGGTCGACGAATGACACCGCGTGACCCTTTCTCGCCGCTCCCGTTTTCCCTTCCCTTTACACGGTCCACCATCCCCGATTCGGCGGATGGTATATAAAACTATCTTCTTGCGCATTTCTGTCGCATTGGGAATGCGGGCAGATAGAAAGAGAGTTTTCTTTCTGGTGTCTGCTTATTCCCAGGTGTGTCCGTGAACGATTGCCGCGTGTTTACGCAGATAAATTTTTTTTTTATACAGAATTGCGTTTTCTATTCGTTTCCAATTGAAAATTCGTTTTTTATTTAAAATCGAGCTGAAGATGAGATAAAAAATGAAGAAACGATCGAAAAGTTCTACAATTTTGAAAGTTTTTTTTTCCACGAACACCGAACTGTCTTGTCCCAATTGTTTACTTATTAGATTTCTTTTTAAGGAGCGTCTCGACAATTTAAAATTTTGTTCCTAAATTGTTGTGTGTCATTTTAGTTTTTTTTTTGTTTTATAACTGATCAATTTTGTCAAACGATGCATTGTTGCTTTGTTTTTTTTTAATAACTCCTTTCAAGAGCTTTGCCCTCATAAAATTAGAGGATATATAGACGCACATACCGAAAGACTGTTTAATTAATTTAATGGGACTCAAATAGACGTTGCACTCGTTCGATGCACCCTTTATCAGATACAATTCGAGATCTATTTTTGACGGCTGTAATATATGCGGCGAATTGGAAAATTGATTGTCGCACTATATATGCACACATATGCATTGTGTTAAAATCGATCGGACTTTTTCGAACACATATACACCGATGCTCCGAAGTATTATTGCTCCTTTAAAAAAAAACCTGCTATAACGACGTACTATATTTTTTTTATACAAATTTTATTTATATTTAAAATATCTCTATAGAAACCAAATTGAATGCACAGCAAAAAAAGATTTTTTTTCTTTGTTATTTTATAAAATTTTTATTTTTATCAATTGTATTTTACTTGAAAGAAAGAAAGAAAGAAGATATTAATATAAAGATTGTCCGTGACTTTTAACGGTCGACATCGAATGTTTAACATTGACGGGAGCTGTGAAAAAGTGTAGTTTCTTTACGTCTGTGACGTGATTGCTCTGATGAAGCTTCCGTGGCTAAAGAAAAGAGAAATGTTATCAATCGTTGCGCGCGATGTTAAATGTCAAGTGTCGCATTTCCGCGCCCGTTATAAAGTATTACATTGTACGAACGTACATTACATACGTATGTACAAAGCAATACAGGGACACCAATACAAGGAAAAATAAACTCTGAAGCAAAGGTACGCGACGAAAGTTGATCACTATTTGTATGAAGAAACATTAATTTCAATTTTATTAATCAATTTCTAAGATGTGAACGTGTGTGTGTGTGAACACAATAGTGAAGGAAATAGGAAAATCGAAACAGAACGATGTAATGTTAAAGGATTATAATATATTATATATTATACTCTCTGTGTAATATATATATTACAGTACGGTGTTATCCGCATTGTTATTCTGTATTACAATTTTTCTTAACAATATCATTTATATATATATATATATATATATATATATATATATTTATTACAAATCGACAATGCACAACTGTCATGGTCTTTACATATTATATATATATATATATAAATATATATATACATATATTTTTATATATCATAGAGGATAGAGAGATAACGTACGATCGATGTTAAGTAGAGAGAATAAAAAGCTTTCGTTGAACAATTGGAAATATTGTTCACAATAGACTTTCTCGCATTGTTAATGTGTACATGATGTCTGAAATGTTTTCGACACATCCGAAAGTAGATCGGGTCGATCTGAATAAAAAAAAAAATAGTCATGTACATAATTTTTGCAAAATCCGCAAAACTTCTGTTCAGAGATTGACCAAATCTGTATCTTCACACTTCGGCTGTGTCTGAAGACATTTCGGGCATTGTTTTTAAAATTACATAATAATTATCAGTATAGGCACACAATCGTCGTCGCTTTTCTTTTTTTTTTTTTTATTTCGACACTTCGTTATTCCTTCGATGTTTCAATAATTACACGCGATGATTTACAACTTGCTTTTGGCGAGCAGAAAGGTGTTATTATACTGCAGAGCGGAAGGATATCGTACATATATATGTCTGTCCCTGGTAGCAAGGTGACGTCATTCACGTCATAATGCCGCTAAATCGATGTCTAATGACGTCATAATAAAATCACCTTGCTTTCTCTCTGGGATATCGTATATATATAAATATATACATGTGTGTATAATTTATTATAATGTGTAATTTATTGTAACGATAAATCGCACATTGCATCAGTGTTGTAAATTGTGCAATTTTCGATTATCAAAATATCGCGGGTTTGCGTATTACTGCTTAAATTACAACTTATTATTTAAGATTGACTAGTCGGAGATAGAGGTTGCCCAAAGTTTGCGTACGCGCAGCACCATCAAGAATCGCACAGAGAGATATATATAAAACTTTTTACTAACATCTTACAAATATAATTATCATTGTGCGGAGTAAGTAAATTTTATTATATATATAAAGCTGTTTTTTTTTTTTTTTAATGTAACGATCTTCAGAATGCGATAATGTATACAAAAGAGAAAATAAATATTTTTGCGATTGCTCAAGAAAGAAATGTAAGTTTTTCGCAAAAAAAAAAAAAAAAAAAAAAAAAAAAAAAAAAAAGATAAGTAACCGGAGAGTCGATTTAATTGCTACCCGAGAAACGCTACTGAGAGTGTCCTGCTTCTCACCGCCGCCGTGTTGTGCGCGAGTGATGAGGAATATATAATGACGTAAGACAGGTGTAATTAAAAAAAGTAACATATATATTTGATGATGTAATATGAGGTGTTTATATGTACAGATGACTTGTGCTTCGTTTAACTTTGTACCAATCTCATGTCATCACCATCTGACAGAATTCACAAGGACGCATTATTATTATTATTATTATGCTGTGCTTGCTTTGTCCTATGTCTGTTTTACTTTTTTTTTGTTTTTTTAGATTTTGGAATCACACATTTATGATTTAAAAAAAATATATATATATATATATGTATGTATTAAGTCAAAAGAGATTTAAATATATCTTATTTCGCGTTTTCTATTTTTATGTATAATTTATATAATTTGATGCTATATATATAATTTGATAATATATATAATTTATGTAATATATGTAACGCATTATATATATATATATATATATATATATATATATATGTATATATCAAGTACATTACAACTGTTAAACCGTTTCAAGAATTTAATTTTTTTTTTTTTTTTTTTTTTTTTTTTTTTTTTTTTTTTTTTTTTTATAGAAATCGGCGTTATAGATGTTTATCTTCTTATTGCGAATGTTCTACTGTCACTAATTGAATTGCGCTATTAACTGGCTAGTAATCACGTATATGGACATCTGCAACATGTGTGCTTTATATTATATTCGTGTCGTCACTTACGTTTGATAGAACCTCTTCTTCAATTGCAAACATTCCTTTTTATCACTATTAACGCGGTAACAAAAATAAAGCCCTTGCAGTTCGGTTACTAGACGCATTTTTGTTTTTGTTTTTTTTTGTTGCATTAAGGCAAAACTATACCAGGTACGTGTTAGATAAGGTGTGTTAAAAAACGTGTAAGGAAAATGTGTATAAGTTGGATATTTTAGATTAGAATGCGACAGTCTAATAAAGTATATTTTATGTCATTGTTTTCCGATGTTAGAGCTAATGATGATATTTCTGCGATTAATTAAACTATCGTAGCAATTATATATTCAGTTCAGTCATTAAATAATTGTATAAAAAAAACATGATGTCCTTGATTCTCAGACAACAGAATCAAAAGAATTCTGCGCAACAGATTATTTTTTTTTTTATCTCTCTTTTTCTTTCTCTCTCTATCTACAAAAGATGTGTCAAATAAATATCACCTCTTTGGCTCGTAGCAAAACGGTTATGTAGCATGATCGAGTTAAAACGTCAATGACGCTTTATTAGCCGAACAAAAGTGATCGTTCTGGCTTGTTAACCCTTCGTGGCCGGACCTCAAAACTGACGACTAGCTGGGCCGGACCGGGTCGGTTAGAGACCTGCGCGATTTTAAGATCGAATATCTCCGCGAAAAATCATAATTGTTTCAATTTTTTGTTTTTTTGAATCGACAGTTTGGACGATTGTGTTGATAAAAAAAAACAACTTGGAAAAATCTCTAGTAGTTTCGAAGATAAGCGGTTTAAAAAAAAAACTAATCTTTTCTAGAAACGCGCAATTTTTGAGTGGGTCTGGGAGACACATGTCTGGCCCCTTATAGAAGGTTAATGACTTAATCAAGACAAGGTAGAAACGTTACGTGCGTGTGTCATGATCATTATAGAATAAAAATAAGCGATACCATATGTAAATTAGGGAAAATATTCGTGTATCTTTTCAATTACATGTATATATGCCTTATATATAAATACACATTTTGTTCAACACATGATTGATTTTTTTTTATATTTTTTTATCTTGTCTTCGTTATTTATTCGTTGGAATAAACACGAGAACAAATAAATCACGTTGACGAATCGAGAAATGTTAAAATATTGAACACAGACGGGAAGTAGCTTTGTGAAATTAAGTTTCTTTTCTTTTCTTTTCTTTCTTTTTTTTTTTTTTTTTAACCGAATAACACACTTAAATTTATTCGTTTTCTCGTAGAACAGCAATTCTCTTTCTTCCCCTTTCACAAGTAGTATAAGAATATAAATTTAATTCAACAACTCTTTGCTTCTGCGTGACTCTTTTATTAGATTCTAATTGTATTCGCGCAAATATATTTTGTAAGAACTCTTTGCTCGCCTGCTGTGAAGCCAGTGAAGTCCACGCTGGAATGCTCGTTTCAATGCTTCGAGAAACAGCCGCAATTGAAAGAAAAATCGAATTGCTTGCGCGTCATTTCTTTTTCACTTCGAATTAAATTTTACCTGCTTAAGTTTGTCGCGTTTTTTTTTTTTTTCTTAATACAGTAGAGACTCCCATATCCGAACATTTTATTTCTCATCATCCGAACGTTACTTATGTTAAAAAACTTATGTGACTCAGCAGCCAAAAAGATATGGAATCCTTAAATATTGCACCACATTGTAAATTTTGATACAACCTACCATTTTTTGCTAATTTCTGTTTGAACAAATGAAGTTTAACGCAAAAGAAATTTGAATTTTTCTGTTATCCAAAAATGTCAATATCCGTTCACTTTTGTCTCCCTATTAGTTCGGATACGGGAGTCTCCACTGTAATTACATAGACGAAGGCAATAATACGTGCCTTTTTTTATCTCAATCTTTAGCCGTTTTTTTTTTTTCATATCATTGTTAGACTGAATATTCCGACAGAGAGTTCACTGGCTGAAACAACTGTGTATTCGCCAACTATCGACGAGTGCGCAGCTTGAGTTTTATCTCTCGTCTCGCCTCTCAAAAAAAAATGGAAGAACAAAAATATAAAATATTTTACAAATACATAACGATCGTTAATCGTTTTTTTTTTATCTTACAAAATAAGTAAGAGTTATCGCGTTCGAGCGGCGATGTAATGTTATCGCGAACAGAGGAGCATAGAAGGTTTTCGTTCGAGCGGCGGAGCCTTGACGCACGTCCTAAAAAAATGATAAAAAAGATCGCTGTATAAGAGTGCCTCACATAATTCTTTAATTTAAGAAATAGGCAGATAGAAAGAAATTGAAAATCGCATATACACGTCACACGAAACATATATGCATTCGAGATTAATTATAACGCAGATATATATATTCAAGCGACGATCGGTGTTAATCTACTGATCCATTCCAATTTTACTTCACCATTTGATTTTAAACAAGAAAGAACGATGAAAGTCTTATAGTTAAAAAGATTGGAAAAAGACGCAGGCACTTGTAATGCAAGCAGATTTTTTTTTTATCTCCGACAAGTCGGAGACGTAGTTGAGTTGAATATTTCTGAGGACACAGGCAGTTGTTTTTTTTCCTCCGTGCACTAAACTACCAAACATTCACTCATGTCACAAAACTCAGAAGATCTTACCTATCCCTATCCTATTCGCTGAGTACTGGCAGTAGGGACCTTACACGAGAGAAAGGGTGGAAAAGTTACTTAATTAAGAGAAATGTAATCATCGTAATGAAAAGTAAATTACATCACACGTACGTTACGCACATTCATATATACGCTATTCACACACGCAATTGCAATAATGTTGTTTTCCAAACGTCTCGCAAAACTTTTGTAGTTTTCTTCGCCGAAACTCTCTGTGCAAGTTTCGTTTGGAGAACAACAAAATACGCGTCTAACTTGGAACAAACTTGTCGATATTCGCATGTAAGAGATACTTACAGCTCGATGCTCTGAATAGTGGACGTGGGACATGTCATGTCGACTTTCACGTGACAGTGTTTGTGACACTTCATTTGACAATCTCTGCACTCGTAGCCCTGCTTGCCGAGTCTTCGCGCGAGAGTCCTCTTACACACTTCGCAGACTGTCCCTCTGAAAAAAAAAAAAAAAAACATCAAAGTCTTCTTTCATCCAAATCGAACCGTGCGACGTAGCGTCGCGATCTCTCGAAGGTCGATGATGTTGTCACGATTGATGTCTCACTCACCCAGCCATGTGTTTGGCGATGAATGTGTGATCGTTGAATATGTGCAACTTTGTGCCCTTTTTCCTCCATTTGCTCTTTTGTGCGAGCGAAAGAGGTACGAGGTAGTGTCTGAAATAGAAAAAAGCAATTTTATTGTGAACGAGAAAAACTAATCTCTTTACAGTGGAACCTCTTTTATCCGAAACGACTTGTGAGGTCCAACCTCTATTATACAAACTTCCCACCAGTGGACCTCCGTTCACCGAACGTCGAAACCTCTACTATCCGAACTAATAACAAAAGGTGGTTTGTAAATGCTGGTGGACCTCTATTAACCGGACAACTCGGTTATCCGAACTTTCTTGTCCCCCGATATCGGCACGGATAAACGAGGTTTCCACTATGTATTTGTAATACATCGACGATCCAAAGTAGATACCATTTATAAAAACGCCGCTTACTTTTTTATACCGTTCTCCAAAGTTTCTAGAACGAGCGTGGAAGCTTCGTTGATGTACGTTCTCGTGGATGTTCCGCTGATACCCGAGGCCTCGCTCAGACTCGATCGTCTCGATTGTTCTGGCACCGACAGATGCACTACAAAAAAGCAAGTCAAAAGTTGAATCGCATCGGACGCGCCAGTGCAAACAGACGGAGAGAGAGAGAGAAAAAACAGAAATGTGAAGCGCAAAAGCGAATAGACAAAATGCAGTTTGTTTGAAAGTATGCGCGCAGCGCATCAAGTGATCTTTGTCCTAATAATAATAATAATAATAATTCGCTAAACGGTAATTTGTTGAATATAGCGATAACTATTCGTATTACTGTGTTTAATATGATCTTGTCGGTTTTTTTCCTAGTGCTCAAAAAAAGCGAACAAGTTTTAATCGCAGACTACTGTACCGTCCTATGTACGATCCCATTACTTACCGAAGTCGAGTAACCACGTGAGAGTAACACACATGTGGGCAAGACAAAATGTGTGCACAGATGAGTACATTACATTCACAAGGGGAAAAGACTAAGAAAGATAAACGTGCTGATGGGTAAGGATCGTGCCGATGCGAGGAAAATATTAGATGGTCGTGTAATAAATATATCAATTTATTAAAGAGAACCATACGTTTCGATCCTGGGGTTCGGATCTTCTTCAGTGGTAACGGAAAATTGTGTAAGAAAACAGAATGCACATCAGCGTGTGATAGTAACAATAGACACTCCAAATGAAATTTGTCAAAAAGAAATGAATGCTCGACACTATTCACTTGATCACTTAATCACTTGATCACTTGATCAGTTATCTTTTGGAATGTTGGTTGTTGATGCTACTTTTATATAATCACATAGTGTCGAACATTCATGTCTTTTTGACAAACATCATTTGGAAATGTTTACCGTCACACGCTGATGTGCATCCTGTTTTCACACAATTTTCCGTTATCATTAAAGAAGATCCAAACCCTAGGATCGAGAAACGTATGGTTTTTTAATAAATTGAAATATTTACTGCACAACCATCTGACCGGTCCAGTGGTCTCGCGGCCTGAGTGTGAGGGCTGCGAGTGGGAGGTCCCGAGTTTGAATCCACACCGTCGGATTTTTCCGGGCCGGTCTCTTTCAAGTCGAGTTTATTGATTGAAAAACGAACCGAATCGGGCCTCCGAATCAGTTTGAATGGATCGTGGAAATAGAAGTGGAATGTTGAAAAATATTATAACCCTGAGGGGAATCAATTAAACTTCCTACTACACAACCATCTGGTACTTTCCTCGCATCGGTCCTTACCTATCAGCATATTGACATTTTCACGAGGAATCCACAACTTATCTTTAACTAACAAGAAAGATAATCTACGATGTCGCATATGAACAGGGAAACAAAATTTACATCGCGAGATAAATTTGCTTGAAAATCTGTTCCTACTTTGCGCAACGATAGAGAGAGAGAGATGTTAGACACTAAAAGTATTTTATAGAGAGAGAGACAGATGTTAAACACTAAAATATGTAACAAGAATACATACATATTGCTCTACGCACATCAAAACAATTAGTTTTTTTTACAGTTTCACAGTGAAAAGAATATTTGGAAGAAGCGCGGTGTAATCTGCGTGGATTCTTACCGGATCCAGGATCGCGAGCTCTGTCGGCGGATATGGATCTCGAGTGAGCATCTTCGTGATTGATCTCTCCTTCGGGACCGACCGATCGACTTCTCGTCTTGGACCGACTCAGTCGCTTCTTTATGGTGCCGAAGAAATCGCGTCGTTTTCTTCGCGTTCTTCCTCTCTCTGCGAAAGTGCCGGTATATATTGTTTCTATTTTTTTTTTTTTTAATACTTTTTAATTAATTCTATATCTTTTTAGTTTTATACCTTCTGATATAGAGGAATTAGGCGTGCTTTCTGGTCCCGAGGTGGGAGTGGCGTCTTTTGTTCCGTGCTGCAAAACACGCATTTGCGTTCGAAAATTATATACAACGCACGACAGATTTTTGTTGTAAATGTTCGGTTGTTACAATAAGATGAATAAGAGGAAGTGCGGTATACAAGGTTTACTTACACTCGGGGATATTTCCTGCCAGTTTCCGTTCTCCGTCAGAGCGACCTGTTACGTTAGTAAACACACGGCATTCAATCGCGATTAATTCTTTTGCAAAAGAACGTATTCAAGAACACTCATTGTTAAAGTAAATCGAAACGCGAATTGTGAGACCAAAAAAAGAAAAACAAACCATCTAGGTCGCAAACTCATCAAATTCCGAAATATGTTAGCCGATAAATTTCTTTCTTACCTTCACAACCTGTCGCTCCGATTGCTGCAACGAAAATCAAACAAATTCATGCTTTAGTAAAAAAACTAAATCACAATAAACATGTTACTTAAGGACAAAAATATTAATCTAATTAGAATGACCAAAGGACATAATTTTTCGAGAAACAAGGAAATGTTATAATATAGTGTTCAGTTTTTTTACAAAAAAAGAAAACGAAATTTGACGATGGGCTTTTAATAAAAATTAATTCTACAGGATTTTTTAACGGTTGAAAAACTGCAACCATTATCTATTTCCATATGAATTTCCACACACATAAACACCCATATAGACACGACCGTTGTGATAATTCGTAATTCAATTTCACGCAACTGTCATGTCCATGCCACACACACGCCACACACGATGAAAAGTGCTTTCCGTTGCTTAACAAACTTACCCTTTGGCTGTGTACAATTAAAGTTCCTTTGTTACCGTTTGTCTGTCCACTTTTGTGCGGGGAATCCACAACGTTGCCATTTGTCTGCAAATAATCTGCAAAGACAAATTTTCGGATTAAAATTTCGAAAAACATCGTCAAAACGAAATTTGATAAAATCTACTATTGCGATCGAGATTTTCTATTCTGACTATTTATTGCTGACTAATGAAAACGTTAGTCGTTTAACATACAAAAAACCTTTATATCTACCGTGGTATTCAACTTATATTTTATTATTTATCAACACTATATATTTTGTGTGTGTGTGTGTGTGTCTTATTTATTATAATTCGGCGATAAAATTATCTCTTCTTGCGTGGAAAAAAGATCTATTCATGCGACTAACTACGTTGGGGGACTGGTCTTGACGGATATGTGTGTGACGCAATGTATATATAATTTTAAACAAAAACCGTGACGTCTAATTAAAGGATTCAAATCAATTCCGGTCATGAGATGTATAATGTATTGGTTTCAAGAGGGAACAAGAAGGATAAAAAATATGTAAACTTCAGCGCTATACTAAAAACAAGAAATCAAAAAAAAAAAAACCAATCGGGTGTTCCACACATCAATCGCCTGATAAGTAATCGGTAATTACCCCCATCGGATTGCGCGGCAGAGTCGTACAAGATAAGTGTACTGTTACCATTGTTATAATTCAGACTATTGCTGCTGATGACATTCACTTGGCTGTAGGACCGAGTTGGCGAAACCGGCTTTATCGTTTCTTTGACCTTGTAGGGTTTGGTCCCGATTTGTGGTACCTCCGCACCCTCGATGAACAGAAACTGTTGGGAACAAAACCGAAATAAACACGCGACGCGCGAAAAAAAAGACTCGAAAAATTTTTGGCAAAGAAAGATATATGTTTCTCAAGAAGTTCGTTTACGCATCAATTTTAGAGGTTTTGTTGCGCCAAAATATAATGTGTCTTATTTTAAACTCAAAACTCGAAGAACAATTTGTCACAATAATCACCTCTACTGTGAGGGTGCCCGTGATGTCATCTTCTTCGTACGGCCGCGCCTGAAGAGGTATGATCTGCCGCTGGCTCGGATTTGCAAGAAGTTCCTCAACGCCCACAATTCCTAGTCCTAGGAATCTTTGGTTTCTGTTCACGTGGTCGAACACCTCTAACAACACCTCGGTTGTGTTGTGGTTTACGTCGCTGCAAATGCATATTAAAATTTCGTCTAATATGCAACATGATATTATTAAGTTAAATATAAAACATAAATTATTAAAATTATTTCGGTTATTTGTTTAACATAATAAGATGTACTACAATATACGCACAAAGAATAATACAGTTGGACGCTGATAAACAACATCATGTCAACTCACATGATCGGCATTTTGAGTAAAATACGTCTAAAACATTTAGACGAACTTTATGAAATTTTCCAAATAATTCTTTGAAGCTTCAAAATATTTTTTTTACATTCTTATTTATTAGAAGATGTTCTTTTAATTAAAAATAAATAACAACTAATATATAATAAAGACGGGAAAGGGCCAATACAAGTTGGAATGTGATGCGTCTTATGTGGGGCAGACAATGAGAATGCTCAAGACCAGAGTGTCGGAACATAGAAATCAATTGAATCGTAACACGGATAATTTATCAGTTGTAACTCAACACCGACTAGATACGGATCACAACTTCAAATGGAATGACGCCACAATTTTAGATATAGAACCTTCTTTCTTTAAGAGATCCATATCAGAAATGATATTCATTAAGTTACAAAAAAATTCTATAAAC
>QVNV01009183.1:0-20550 GCA_014825455.1 Pseudomyrmex pallidus
AAAAAAAAAAAAAAAAAAAAAAAACGCCGAGTGATACGCGAGGCAATTCCCGCGAGAGCGATGGTTGATCAACTTTCAATAACTGAGCGAAACTGGGTTTAATTGCCGTATCACAGCAGCGGCGCGGCACTGTCGTTTCCGTTGTCAGCTTTCGCAACGGCGTTTTCAAATTCAATAGGTCAGACACGCGCGCGCGGTCGCGGCATTAAAAGCACGTGTCGCGACCGCTCGAAATCACCTTTTGATATGCCGCAGCAATGACGAGTAATTGCTCGTTACCGTTTGTGTCATTAACCGTTGAACCTTTCGCCATGTGCCTGTCATTGCCTAGCATTAAGCAGAGGGAAACGCGACGCTTCGTCGGTTTCCTCGGGCGTTTTACGATCGAGCCGTTTTGCGACGTGAGATCAGCCCCCGTATAGTCGCGAAACCATAACGCGCACACGATGCATCTTAGTTATTACGCTGTTACATATGGCGAATTAGTCGCAAACACGAGAATCCTGCCGCAATATCCATCATTCGTGACGTTGTCGTTAATATTCCGATTGAAACGTCGTCAGACGTGCAAAATTAATGACCGATCGAAATCGACCCTTCCTATGTATACCGCTGTGCGATTCGACGGAAACCGCGTGTGCGTATGAAATACGCAATTAAAATTGTTCCTCGCTCGATTTGATCGATAAAATCGCGATTATCGAACGTGTAATTCTCGCGCGATTGCATTTCTTGTCGGTGTGAAATATTTCTTCCTCAATTGGGGATGAAAATATTAACTTGTCGCGCCAGTGACCGATTCCACGTGGAAAATTTTCTTACTTTAAATGGACTCTAAAATTGTCTGAAGAGTCTCTTCTTAAGATAAGAGTTCCCGGCTCGATGGGGATCTTAAACCCTCGTTCATTTCGAGAGAAACTCTCTTTAGATACGCATAGCTCGGCGGCGAGAAAAGGGATGGGAGGAAAATAGCGCGGGATACAACGCCCGTTAAAATCACGGAACGTTGTAACGGGCGAACAAACCTGCATGGAATTATGAGCGCGAGTTTATTCTCCCGCTTTCTCTCCCCCTTATTTTCCACGTCAGCTTAATGCTGATCCATCACGCTTATCCACCGCGTGCGCGCGCGCGCGCGCGCTCTAACAACATTTTTTGCATACCGTCGTTTATGGAGTACAATCTGGTGTGTTCTTTTTTTTTCTTTTTTAATCCTTCGTTTTTAGACACATCAAAGATAAAGAATCGCTTTTATCGAACGCGCATTTCCATAGAAAGGAATCGTCTCTGAAATTGCCTCGCGGCGAAGCGCGCGAGAGCGGCTCTTTCGGGGGTTTTCTTACATTTCGCGAACGACCGTGTAATTCCACAAGTCGCTTGCAGCTAAAATTACCCAATTAGGGAAATCTAGTCTGTTTATGTACTCTCATAAGGAGTCTTACAATTAGCAGTTTTTTTCCGAGAGATTCGGAGGGAGTCTCGAGAGTTTCTCCTCTCTCTCTTTCTCTTTCTCTCTCTCTTGGGACTCTCAAAGCAAGATCGTCCGTTGCGCAAGGAGCTTACGTTGGCGAATCTCATTTCTTCTTCTGAATGGGGGCAAACAAATCGGAAGAGAACGACGATCATTAGAATCACTGCTAATTTAGAATGCAGCAAATCGCCATGAAATTACGAGCGGTTCCTTTTTCCTTTCTTTTCTTTTCTTCCCAGCGTCAGATAGCGGACTCGACAGAGTCGCGCGCATCATCCCCGTTCTCGAAATGAATATAAAATCTTCCTTGTTTCCTCCCTTCCCGCTCGCGCGAAGCGACGGTTTTACCTCCTCTCTCTCTCTCTCTCTCTCATCCTCCTCCCTCTCTCGGTCCGCCGTTCTATTACTCCGCTTCCACTCGAAACCCGATTTCTCTCGGCGAAAGATTCACGAAATCCCAGCCTCTCTTGTGCTCGTCTTCTTTTTCTCCTTCTTCCGCCACGTTTTCTTCTCCATCGCCGAGCATCCGTCAACGTCGCGACAGGAAGTTCCCTAGGAGTAAGCGGTCTGTGAATTTACGTACGCCCGTTTCTGTGTTCATCCATGTCACGGTTTTCGCATTCAAGAATGCGTAACCGTGATTCTGTGCGCCGTCTCAGGACACTTGAAGATACGTTTGATGTTGAATATTTTTTACGCACCCCGAAAAAAAAAAAAAACAAGTTCCACTTTAAACATGGGCGGTATAAAAAAAAAAAAAAAAAAAAAAAAAAAATTGAACGTTTTATCTTCAAAACGCGGAACACAGAAACGCGTCGAGAATCTCGCGAAATCGCGCGCACAAAAACGTACACAAAGATTATTCGTTTGCGCTTACGGGGAGAACTATTCGAATGTAAAGTAAATGCCTCGCGGAGACATCGAAATAACGCTGGTGCATAATCGCGGTCGGAGCAATTTAAATTGGAGTCCCTTTCATATCTTACGGGCGAAGACGGTGGCGCTCATAGCGCGAAATACGCGCGCGCCGGGGGATGCACTTTCCGCCTCTTATTCGAGTCAACGTTAATCTTCCATCTTAGCCGGAAGAAAGATGTCTTCCGTTCTCTTCTTTTTCCCTTCAACGTTTCTCGATGCGTTTTTATCGGACCACTTTATCGGCGTCGTTCACGCCGACTCCCGTTCTCATCTCTCGCCCTCCCTCGTTGTCGGTAAAGCAAGTTTCAGCGTCGTTGTCGCCGCTGAAAATCTCACGAGGGTGAGAAATGTATGCATCGCGGTCTTGAAATAGCGTGACAATTTACAGACGTGCTTATTTTTTTATTTTATGTCAACTGCGCTTTTTTTAAGATTTGAACTATCAATTTTATTAAAATGACAACGATTAGAAATTTAAATAACTGTTTTTTAATAATACACTGTGCTGTCAACGAACTCGAAAACCTGGGAACAGCAAGCAAAGCGATCGTCATATTTTTGTGCGGGAACAAATGGAATTCGAATATGACAAATTTAATAGCGAAATATGTTGGCAGCAATTTTGGAGATATGTCGACAGTGTGGTCTCAGAATATGTCGTGTAATAGAGTTGGACGTTTTCTCGTTTTGTCATATTGGTTTTTAAATTTTGCTGCAAAAGTATTGCTTTTTTATTTCGCGGTTCTTTTTTACATTTCTTGTAACACTATTATTGTTTTCTTCCATTACTTTTTTGCGAAGAAAATTTATATAAAAAGCAGTTTCTACAATTAATTTAGTGACTTTAATTAACTTTAATTACTGCTGTTTTCCTCAAAATTTACTGCATTCAAATATTATTTTTTATCACGCGCTTATACACAAACTTTTTATAATTATAATTGTGCGGGATGTGAGAAATTAAATTATTAATCAATATGCACGTGCACGACGTGTGCCTTATGTTATTTTCAATCTTTGTTCTATGTTTAATTTTTTAACGAGAATGCATTATTACAGTATGTCGCGAATATCGCCGCGATCTTAATAACGTAAATGTAAAATTGAGAAAAAGAAAGAGAATTTTTATCGCGTTAACGACTCGCGTCATCGTATATGGAAAGTGCACGTTCATGTTACTAACTGCGTTTTTACAATCGCTATGACCACATGAAATTTAAACAGCTTTATTTATTTTTGTCATTCTGACGCGACAGCAATCTGCTTGATAAAACTCATATTTTTTTCACTAACATAACGCAATAAAATTTCAATCGTATTTTCAAACGCTATGGTCGATATATAAATAAAAGAAATATCTTTAGAATTTTTTGTTTTAATCCTTTTGATTCAATTGCTTTCTTATTATTATTTAATGTTGTATTTATTTCTCTTAAAATAACACAATCGATTCCCAACTCGATCGCTGTCTACGTTTGACAGAAAATGTCTCGTAAAATCGGAATAATGACGTTTATGTGATTTTCCTGACTTTCGAGTCACTTAATACAGATTACGAAGAGGGTGAGCAAAGTAAACATCAGCGTAGCTAAATGATGAAATTTGCATTACGAGCTGAATCGGAGTTGTTTGAATTATGTTAAACGTCACTTCTCTTTCTCTCTCTCTCTCTCTCTCTCTCTCTCTCTCTCTTTCGCGTTAACATAATCTGTCCAATCTTAGAAACGCTCGGAAATAGTCCAAGGAGTTTATAATGGAATCAAACAGTTTGCGAAGTAGCGACGGCTTTGAACTGCACTTCGTGGAAACACGTCCGGAGTTTATGATTTAACATATTATATCAGCGCGTTTCCGCTCCCGCTTTTGTTCAACATCGCGTATATACGCGCTGAATAATGCATACGTGTTTTTAAATTACTCGCGGTCGTCTGACGTTGCACGCGGAGTTTGCCACTTACTAAACGCGTGCGCATCATTCTTGTCAACGGCGCGACATGTCAACCGACGCGAGAGCATTCAGCAATAAAAGTTGCGCGCCGTGTCTCACGCACTCGCCCCGGCGCGGCGGGCGATGCGACGCGTGTTCGTCATTTTTTCACGCGGTGAAAAATGCGACTCGGCTTCGAGCAGCGGACGATAAAGTATCCGGAAAACGACGGAACAATGCCGCGTATGAAACTTTTCGCGGCGATGAAATGTAAGCCCCGTGTAATACGCGCGAGACTTTTTTTTTTATTTTTTTGTTTTTTTTTTGAAAAAAAAAAAAAAACCAGTTGATACACCCGCTGCGACACGCGTAAAGCGGACATGCGTGGTAAGCCGACATAAAATCGGAGAGAAGCACGAGTTTCACCTTTTATACGACGGCGTTGGTTTTGATGAAAATTATTTTCGACGTTTATCTACACTTCGCGTGAGAAGGAAGGAAATCTCTACTTCATACCGCGTTCTACTTCATCATAATCCGAAACGGCCACATGAGACGTGTTAATTGACACACGATATTTCACGTTGCCCGCGTCGCTTTCTCTCTCTCTCTCTCTCTCTCTTTCACTGCGGAGAATCGCAACTCATTCCGACGAATATCGCCTTCCGTCATTAATCACGCGATATACGCGCGGACTAATCGATCCCCGACAATACTTCCGCCGCGTATAGAGAGCGGAGGCAGGAAATGTGGAACGTATATACGCGAGAACGTCGCGCAAAAGCAATCCCACGTCGTACGCTATCAGCGCTTCTGTCGCTTCATCGACGCGCGCTTTGAAGAGCTTCGTTCAATCGCGTATCAAAAAAAAAAAAAAGAAAAAAAAACCCCATATATTTTTGCATATCCGACCGTTTGTGCGCGACGTAGAAATTGTAATCTCCACCGAGCAGATGTAACAAGCGTCCGGGGTAAAACGGGATAGAAATACGGTGCGCGGAAGCGGCTCATTCCGCGCTGCGCTACACAATATGGTATTGCGCCGCGTTTTGTGACCCGCGGCGAGCAAAAACAAAATTTTTGACATGCGCGCGCGCTTCAATCGAAGATCCGCGGAAAGCGTTCTCTCTCTTTCCGCGATCGAGAACGCGCCGAGCCTGTTTCACGGATGAGCGGACGAGCGCGTTCGATCGAGCTAGCGAGTTGACGCAGAAAAAGCAGAAAGTGAGTTCTCACACTGATGCACCGGCCACATGAATTCTTGGAGTAATTGAATTAATCGCAAATCCACCAAAAATAGAAAATGCGAAAGGATTTTCGGCGAGCGAATCTTTTTGATCGGATCGCAAAATCTTTCTGTAATACACCGTGTTGTTCGTTCGTATAAACGCGAGTGTGTTTATAGATATCATATTGTCGCGCGTTGCGAATGTTATCGCGTATCAGTGTCCGTGCGCTCGCACGTTCGAAATTGAATTTGCAACTCGCGTCCGTAACAAGTCACAAGGTCGTTTATCCAATATCAGGCAACGTTGACGTTATCTCGCGTCTCATCGACCTGCAGTCCCGTCGCGCGCGCGTGTCTTTTTTCGTTTGAAACGTGTTTCGGTGATGGATGGCTTCGGGAATATAACTGTCCGACGCGCGTTCGGAATCACACGTTGGGAAGAGAGAACGTGAAAAGCACTTGCACTACTACTAATCTCTGAAGTAGAGAAAGTGGAGAGAGAGAGAGAAAGAGATGCGGCGGCGAAAGTCAAAAAGAGAACTCCATGTAAGAGAAAAGTTACCTCGTGAGGAGAAGAAAGAAGAATCGTGGGGATGAGAGAAAAGCAGATGAGAGCAGAAACGGAAAGAAAGAAAAGCGAACGGATGAGGGTTCGAGAGAATGAGAGGAAGGGAAAGAGAGATGGGAAAAGCGCGGGAGAGACGGGAAAAGATCTGTTCCTTCACGGCCGAGCGACAACGCGAATCATTTTCCCTTAAAGCTCCCTTTTGCCCCGGAGCAGTCTTCCGTTTCGAAAGCAATTTGCCCTGCCGGAGCCCTGCTGCGCGCTACGTATATATACCCTACCTATATAGGATCCAACGGACCGGCAAAAAAAGGCTTCGGACTCGTTACGTTTCCCGAGCGAGGTAAATTTCAGGGTGCGAAGCGTACGTAGAAGGAAAAACAACCAGAATTCCCTTCTCTCGGTGTGAGCGGGAGACTCACGGCTTTTCCATTCAGACCGACAAATGCAATAACTTTCTCTCCCCGCGCGATGCGAACTTAAAAGATTCGCTTGACCGCAATTCGTCGCCGCCGCTGCCGCCGCGAATTATTGAGGTCTCTCTTCTCGGTGTGTCACGATCCTGCGCGATATTACGACAGAAATGTCCGATTAAAATCTCGCTGTTATCGCATTTATCTTAAGTGTAATAACTTTAAAGTTTTTAAAATGTTTATAACACACAAGTGTACATACTCGTGAGATATGTGGCTTGATCACATTATTATTATTATATTTTCGTATTACGGTTGATTAATGTGCGTAATTTCTCTTATTGACAATATTTGCACGTTAAACTCGTTACTGTTTACAGAAGAGGCATTGACCTATTAACAGATTTCTAATTAGCAAGGTAAATTAATGAATAAATAATTGGTAATTATAATGGATCTGATGCATAGATAATAAAGTGCCAGTTGCGCTCGATGACATTATAAATTAAATGTAACGTGCTGTATAAATATATATACGTGCCGGAGTTTAATTTTATTTCTTTGATGAAGTATTGATTTTCTATGGAACTAATTGTGCACATACATTCAATCAATTTTATACGTGTAATCTCGTACTGTTAGAACATTATCGCGCGCGAGAGAGAGAGAGAGTAGAAAATACACAGTGTCGTAAAAAACAAAGAACACTGTGTATGCTTTATCTACATTTTTACACATAAATGTAGAACATATAAGCGAGATATATTTTCCGTGTTAGATTGTTAATTGACGGTGAGAATTATTATTTGCTGTAGAGTGTATGTACGTATATAGAAAGAGAGAGATCATGCAATGTGGAATAGATCGCACGCGATGGCAACGGGGACACGTAATATATGTGTCAGGGAAAGTTAAATAAAGCAGCTGGCATTTACTGATACTTAAAGCAAAGACGATACAAAAAAAATTAAAAAAAAAAAGTAATGAATCTGAACATTATATAGACAAGATTTATGCGTGCGTGCGTGTGTGCGCGTGTGTGTATGTCACAAACGTACATATTGCTAAATTCCGGCATTGGAAAACGAGTTAAATCGAGTTTGCAGAGTGAGTGTGTCGAATTTAGTATTTATTTAATTTATTGCGCGATTGAATTCAGTTTTGATAAAATCAAATTCATTTTTCAATTTGCAATTAGCGAGACTAAAAAACAGTTTCTACTCTGTTCTTGAAATGAAGTAAATTTCTTTGATACGATATGATAGAATCTTTTTTTATTTGCTATTTTTTCACACGCGAGACGTACACACAGGTTTTGATGTTGAGCAAATGCAACGCCGGCATTGCTTCAGGTTTCAAACTTGAAACGGTGATGTCGGCAATTCGCGTTCTCTCACAACTCGCGGATTGCATTTCTGATGGCTTTCTTCTGTTTGCAAGCGACACGCCTCTGTGCATTCGTTCCCGATTTTAAACATTCGGCGAATTCGAATTTTCGCGCGACGACGGATTCTTAGAATCCGCGCTACTCTCGGGAAAATCGATTTCACGTTAGTGATCGATGAATCTATTTTCTCCGACACATATGCGCGTTTGCTCTCCGCCAGAGCAGTTGCGACACGATCGTTTCCCGCGTTCCTTCTGCAGTCGATCGACAGTTCCGTCCGCTCTCGCCGAAATTATTTCCGCGGGGCTTGGCAAAAGCGAGACGATGACGACGTCTCCGACTTCGAGATTTCGCATGCACGAGAAGTTGGTTGTCTTCGAGGTCTTTGATGTTTTTTTTTGTGTCGGCTGGCGACTGTCGTCTGCGCTACACCATCTGTCGATGTCATACGTGTAATATTTTTTTTCCTCGGGGTTCAACGTTCTCCGCATTCGCGGTGAACCTCTTACTCGGCACTCGAATAATATTGTCTTTATCTTGGCGTAGCGTTTGATGTAAAGTCTGATAAGATCGTACCAGTAACTATATTACAATAATATTATTGTAGTTTGAGATTTTTTTTAACTTGTTTTTCTCATTCACATTTGATAAAAGTTTAATTGAGATAATTGACACATTCGAACTCAATAACATAAAATATTATCCGCAGCTGCGTCGTAATGTAATCAATTCTGTCAATGATCTAAATTCAATTGATAAGATAAGATTGATATGTGTATTGGGCGTTCCATGTGTCAATCACACAGGTCGAGCTAATTGCACCAGGAAACTGGGATGTGCTCACTTTGGGTTATGATAGCAAACGGATGATAAATGACGTTCAAAGGTTGGAAACTCACAAAGTATCCGGAGCTTCGTGTGTGCTGATATACCTAATTATATTTCGTTAATTATTGCTTTATTGTCGTATGTCCGTAAAGGAAGTAGCGCGAAAATTCGATATTCTCGAAATATCGAAGTACGTGCTGTCAAAGTAACGGTATATGATGCGCGTCGTGTGCATAAATACGGTATTTCTCTGTTGAATAATTAATTATCGGATCATTAACGGTGCCGTAGTTAACGGCATTGTAGAATGACGTGAAATAGTGGTAAGGCGAGATAAATAATTCTGAATAAGCGATATCGAACGTTTATAATGGACATCGGCAAATAGATGCAAATAGGCTGCGACGTTAAAGAGAAAAGGCGAGAAAAACCGGAGGTTCGCACGTGTATCGATCGCGACGCTCTGTTTTCGAAAATACCTAAATAAATTTCTTACAATACGCGTTTAATAACACACATTAAACCGGATTTATAGGAAACGAGCGCGCTCGTTAGAAACTATAGACGATATGCAATGAAAAAGAATTATCGCGCGAATAAATCTGGTATTAATTGATTTTTTTAATACTTAAAATTACAATACTCATACATATAGTACGTTAACAACGGCGAGGAGAAACGGAGGAAAAAAGAATATTAGTGACCTAACATACCTATATGTTTTTCGATATTCCAATAATGTATTTTATATGGCGCTGCATTTATCAGATATGAATAATTTCACGGCGTTTTATTCATATTCGAATTTTCCTCGAAAAAAAAAGAAAGAGAGAAACGGAAAGAGAATTTGTGTAATTGTAATATAGAGACGGAGATTAAAATCGGTCTGTGTTTCTCAGCTTGAACAAAACGCGGTGTGTCGTTCGTGTGTGTATCGAGTCCAACAAGTTTGACACGGATTTTCTTCTCGATCGCTGAAAGTACGAACACATCAAGTGTGGAAATGAATTTTTACACATATATAGAAAAAAAACGTTTTCATTCAATTGTTGTCGAATTTTACATCATCTTTGACGAGTGCTCTGAATAAGTTATTTATTAGTAGGAATATCTATGATGTATCTCTCTTTTTCTTTCTTTATACTTCAATTCTGTTTGAGTCGTCGACATTTTTAATTCACATAGTTAGTTGCTTGGCTGACGTGTGTATGTGTGATGTATAACGTTCCGCAGGCGGGAAGATGCGAAACTGAGAGAATATTGGAATTGTTTTCTCGTTAACGAACACGACTCGGCGGAATGAAGCGTCGAATACGCTTAACGATGATATTGCAATGCCGCGTCTGCGTATACATATATATGTATTATATATATATGTATATATATATTCTCATTTGCCGTATAAATACAAGCAAAGTGCGTTTCTCTCTCACGCAACCATTAACGGAGATATAACTAATGTTATTGCGTTCGTATCGGATGATAGCGGACGCTTGATTATCCTCAAAGCTCCGCAGCGGCTTCGCGAGAAAGAGAGAGAGAGACAGAGAGAGAGAGAGAAGCATCCGTATTATAAAGTTGATTGAGAGCTTTACGTGGCGGCTTTTGCGCGTGCAACGTTTCAACTTTTCGTGTTTCTATAATTACGACGCAACCTGCGCTCGTTACCGCGGAGTTCGATCTCTACGTTCCGCGCGTACATAAGTCCGTACGTAAATAAACAACAGCCCGTTAACTTTAGCTTACGGCACAACGCCGGATTATAATTTTATATCAGGTATACTCGCTTTGAATATTTTCTCTTAACGGCACGAAACAGCACGTTTCCTCTATACAAAACGCAGGAGATAACAAATTTGAAACAAAAAAAAAAAAAAAAAATCGTAGGATCTAAAGCGATTCTCAAAAATATTTAGTTAGCCGCTACATGAATACGCCGCTTCGATTCGTGTGTTGCGACCTTATTTTAATTTTGATTGAAACAAAATTTCCGCAGCGCGAAAGAGAAATAATTCATCGAATCGAAACGGCGCGCGATCGCGCTGCGATAAAGCGAGAAGGAAAGAATTTCCGCTGAAAGTGCTCGACAGCGCTCCTTCAGGGATGTTTTCTCTTGTGTATATACGCGACTACGACCCTTCTTCCGTTCAAGAAACGCGTCTCTCTTTTGGTTGGCGCGACTCCTAGCTACCAGTCGTCAGAGAGAACACGTTTCACGATTGAGTCTCGCGGCGGGGAAGAGGGCGCGTGGAAATATCGCCATTGATTGCGTTCGCGCCTTGCTATGGCGCAAGCCACCCTTGCTGTCTCATCCCCCTAGTTCCTCCCGTCAAAGCGACTGACGCCCACCTTGTTACCCGATTCACACGGCTCACCTCGCGATAGCTTTGTAGAGGGAAATCCTCTTCTAACAAAATTCAATATCCATCCTCGTTCCCGCGTTCTCCCCCATCTCACAAGTGAAATACGCTCGCGCGAGAACGGAAGGTCGCGCAATCCCAGAATCTGCGTGCGTCTTATCGGGGCGGAATTCCTGACGTGTCGCGGGGAAAATTCTTTCGCAATTGAGGCGCGCCGCCTGTTCCCGATGCAGTTCGATGAACCTGCCGATAGGAACGTAGCACCGCAGAGAGTCGAGACTGATTTATACGAATAAGCCCGACACGCTTGCCGCGAAACAGGAGGTAACTGTCAATATCCATTTTCTCAAGTTTAATCTCTGGTGTTTCGCGTTCGGATTTCGTCCCGTGACGGGAGTGACGTTTGTCGCAGAGTTATATACTTCGTTTTGCTCTTCAGACGTTAAATAATCCGCAGATCTATCTCGCCGATCCTCGCGAATTCTC
The DNA here is from genome assembly GCA_014825455.1 of Pseudomyrmex pallidus. Lineage (NCBI taxonomy): Eukaryota > Metazoa > Arthropoda > Insecta > Hymenoptera > Formicidae > Pseudomyrmex > Pseudomyrmex pallidus. The sequence goes on from QVNV01009183.1 coordinate 11,584, forward strand.
ATTACGTTCGCGCGCGCGGTTCGTTCGTTGTTTGCTCAGACATAATCGCGATCCCGCTGCGACGTGAAGCAGCAAAGGGCTCGCTGTACACAGGGAAGTCTTGAGGCCTTCTCTAAATGCTAATCCTAATTGCTACGCATGTAAACACCACGAAGACTCCACTCGAGTTTAATCTCCCGTCGCGAGAGACAAGACCTGGTCTATCTTGAGATCTGGCGAACGCGCGCGCATGTGATGAGACGCGCGCGCTTTCGCTGTCGCGCGTGTTACTTGCACGCCGTTGGCGGCTTGTGCTACTGCATCTTCTCTGTGCAAATACAATAATATCCTGGAGCGAAAACGTCATAATTAACACGAGACAAACATCTCCGCAAGACTTAACGTCTTATTCGAGCTTCGAAACTGGGCCATGGATTTCTCGCAACTTATTTTCAAGACTTTTGAAGTGTCTAGAAAAGTCGCAAAAAAATAAGCACAATAAAAATAGTTATCGATAGAATATATTTACTTCTGTTAAATTATTTCTGTTACTTTCTCTCTCTCTCTCTCAGATCTATGCGTCGTCCGAATACGCGATTTAATGTTTCTTTTTTTTTTTACATTTAATGTTCGTTTTTTTCAGGAAATTCCAATACCTCCCGATATCGTTTAAACACGATCGACTCCGATTATTATCTTTTAATATTCGACTCGGTTATCGCGCGGTGTAATCCACTTTTTTTTTTATCTTTTTTTTCTATCTTTGCTTCTCTTTCTCTCTCTCTCTCTCCCCGGTAGCAGTTCCACAAGTTACATGATACAAAATTTTTAATCTAGTCTATCACCCTCTCCCTGTCGGTTCTTTCTTCGCCTTTCTAATGCAACTCACAGCCAATATATACCTTTCTACTTTCCCTCGTAATGGCCCATTTGCCAAAAAGGGCATTTTCCTCAGCGCGCCGCGACGACGTGGTTTTAACACCTGCCGTAATCGACTTCTCTCCCGCGTAGCTCTCCTCGCCACGTAATTTTTCGGTAAATTTAAAGTTCAACACCCGGCGCGGACGATACATCATATTCAACTGTCGTCTTACCGTAACTTTACGCCGCCTCGCGTCCGGCGTAATTTCGCCCTCTCCTCCACACCTTCGGTTGTTCCGTGCGCCCGGGATATATTCCCTTGAATTTATCATCGCCGCCGTTTCTTCTCACAAGGAAGAAGCGAGAAAACGAGGAAACGGTCGCGGAACGAAACCGGGATAAGACTCGACGGGACGGGGAGAGGTAGAGAGGAAGCGTTTCCGACATTATCGCGACGGACGGACGGACGGACGGACGAAAGTGGTAGGTTAGTAAAAGTGAAATTATGACCGCGCTAAAGTCCGACTCTACTGCGCAACTTCCCTACGCGACCCGTTTCTATAATGTAACGATGTGATGTATGCGCACTCGCGGACCGGAGGCCGGCAAAGACCGGGAGCATGAGTTATGAAGGCGATGGGTTTGCGGATTCTCTTTCTCTCTCTTTCTCTCTCCCTCTCTTTTCCTCTTTGCGGAAGAAGCGCGGGGGGTAGCATCCGGCGTGTTTAACATCCGAAAGAGGTATCCGGGAGTAGGTACTCGACCACGTACGCCAGGTTGAAGGGATCTTTGCGTCCGTGGAATTAATATATTGCCGGAACGTGGCGTGTCGGGATTTCTTCCTCAGCGCTGAGGCTTTTCAGTCGTCTCTTAATTCGTCGTTAATTAACAGCGCGTGCTCGCTGCGACGACCGCCGTGGCTTTTTCGGCGGTATCTCCGGCAATTCGGCATTAATCCCGTAGTAATCTTGTACACGGGATATTCTTTTTTTTTTTTTTTTTTACACAAGACGAATATTAAACACTTTTTTCAACTCATTTTTTTTAAATACATATAAAGTTCATTAATTAAAAAACAAAAAACAGTAGCACGCAAAAATAATCTCCGACACGTTACATCCGACAGTACGCATCATGATGTAATCTTGTTTCGTATTTTCACATTTTTCCTCTTTCTCTTTGGCCGGGGTTCTTTCCTCTTATTATCAGACCGCAAGCATGTCTTCTTCGTTCTGGAAAGCGCGAAATCGTCATGAATATTTCACGAAAGTGACGGCGCTGGTAGAAATAAAGGGCGAGATGGGTATGGGAGCTCATCTCTCGCGTCGCGAATATTAAAATATCGAAGTGAGGTAAATGAAAGGTCGAGTGGCGAGGTTCGATACGCGAAAACGGATGGCGCGCAATCGTGGAAGGGAAGAGTCGATAACGCCGGAACAAGTATCGCTTGACGGGCTCTGTGGAAAACTGCGCGAGCGCGTGTGTGTGTGTACAATAGTCGCGTTGTGTGCGAATACCGTAAAAAAAAAAAAAATCGATATTCTTCAAAATCTCGGAAACAAAGAACGAGACTGCCTGGGAGCTCTCGTCGTTCGTTGATGCAGCGCTTACGATCGACGCCGCGCTGCTTAGATAGTCTAAACATAATCCTGATTCTATTAAGATGGCGGCTTCCACACCTCCGCCAATCCGGCTTCGCTCTATTTGCTATGCAGAATGGCTGCTAGACGTGATGGATATCCCTCCAAGACGGCGGATTTCAAAATCCGAAACTACGCCGAGGTATAAAGCGCCTTCATTAAGGCCTCTCTTCCGGTTAATCTGCAGTAGTTAATATGGCGCACGTAGAGCAATCAAATTACAGTTTTTAATTGCATATTATATATTTCAATTGTACGTAATATATCGCGTAAATTGCAAAATATGTCTCAGATGCATTTACTTCGAACGTATGTCGCACGTGGTGGCCTGCGAAGTCGTGTGGCATGTTTATTACGTTGAATAACTTCGAAAGTGTAATAGTTGCGAGCGATCAAAAGCTCGAAATGACTTTTTTAAGCGCGCCGGAAAACATTTTCTTTTGTAATTTATCCGCCCGGTTGTTGCCGGATTCGTGTTGTTTCTTGGCAAGGAGCAAAGTTGACGTGCGCACGCATGTTATCGAGCAAAGTGATCTTAATTTCGCACTGCGATTGGCGCGGCTCGCGCGGTATCGGTGGCACTTCAGCAGCGCGGCGCTCGCGTGAGAAACGCGAGCCGACGAAACTGCTCGTCGCATTATTCACAATGATTTATCCGTGAAACGACGACGACGACGACGACGACGACGACGGCGGCGGCTCGGGGATTACGTCGCGATTCTCTCTACTCTTTCTTTGCCCTGTAACTGTAAAAGTCCGTCCGTGGATTAACGATCGATGCGTTTGAAGCACGGCCCGGCGTTCTGGCACGAGCTTCAAAGAGGAATTCCGTCTCGATCTCTCGTGCTCTCGACTCTTCAAACGGGGAGCGCATTAACCTTCTTATATATATACGTATCTGGAAATGCATTAAGCTACGTTTCGCGAATTGCCGTAAAAATTGGTTTCTACGACGTTCTTATATTTTTACTCTCGACGTTTGAATTAAATCCTTGCTCTCGAAATTATTTCGAGACGAGTTGACGAACGCTATCAGTTGATACTTTTCGAAATGATTGCTTGTTTTATTTTTCTGCGTGTACCGGCAATTTTTGATTTTTATTTGACAAGTAATCTGTTATCTCGAATCAATGGATATACAAGTATATATCCTGTACAAGTTTCTCATTCAATTGACGCACAATTATTCTCAATCTTGTAAAGAGTGCGCGTAAAGGAATAATCACGCGAATGACGTCTCTCGTCTACATAAGTAACCGCTCGAGACGGAAGTTGCGCGGATGCCGGGAGCGCAAAACCCGCGTGGATCTCGCTCGGTGCCAATTTCACGGGGAGGCACTTATCCCAAATGGCAGAAAATGACGGGGAATTATTTACTATAGTCGGACGAAGTAGCGAAAATTGGGTGCAGCCCGTTCTAATTTCATGCCAGAGTAACGATTCTCAGGCGCGAGCATTGACTGAAAGGGAGCGCGCGAGTTGCTCGCTCTCCTCTCTCTCGGTTCCTATCTCTCATCCCTGTTACGTTTTCATTCTATCCCTCGAAACCGTCGATGTACACTGCTCGCTTGCACAAGTTCGTCTTCTCTATGGTCAAATTTCGCCGCATAGCGTAGCTGCGCCGCGCGTACCTACGGATGCGCTTATTTATCCACTGCGCATTACCGGAGCTTGCTTTGAAAGTCGGCGCGTTATATGCGGCGGTAATTTCATGTTTCATGCTGAATAAAAAATTGAAGAGCAAAGTAGAGAGAGAGAGAGAGAAGAGAGTTCTGTTAAATAAATTAAATAGAAGAAGCATCTCTTCCCGGAGTTTGCTGGAAATTAAATGCAATATATAACTAAGGACATGGTTCTTTTTGTAAAAATAATCTCTAAGTAAGGGGAGGGGAGGTGAAGTGAGAGGGAAAGAAACTCAAAATAAATTTAATTTCAAAGACAAGAAAGGTGAAACGCGAAAATCCCAACCTAATTGCTTTTTCTTCTTGGCTCTTCAATTACTTTCTTCGTGCTGACCGCGTTGAAACTTTTACTGTCGCTCCGAGTACCTTTTATTTCCATCGTGCATCTCACTTTAAACGCGCAATACATATTTATAAGCAATATTTGTCGTTAAAAAACAAGCCAAGATGCGTTCGAGGGGAATATTCGCAAACTTAAGCGGTGTGTTGTTTCCCCCCCCCCCCCTCTTGTGTAGATCAACATGCTCATGAATTTATTTCATTCTGTTACAGGTACGTATATCGCCTGCGTGTGACAGTCGGTCTTTAATGGCATTCTGGTAACATATCCGTTGCGCCGATTGATGCCGGTACGTAATTTGACTCACACCGGCTGCTCGGTAATGTTCGATACCCAATTTCCGAATGTCCTCCATCAGTGTCTGCTTTGATATCGATCCAATTTGGAACGCTAATCGCATATTGAGCGATTAAATTATTGCATTAGCGTGGCAGGTGACTGCGTCGCGCAAGTATTTTCACGATAAATTCCAAAGATGAGGGGACGCGAAACGATCGTATTAATTGTATTACTTATATTCTTGTGTTAATTAATCTCGCGATCCGAGAGTTTTGAAATTACATCGGTTGAAAAGTTTATCTCGATAATTTTATCACTGAGAATTTTTCAGAACTTGTCAAACGTGTTTTAACGTGCGAAATTCATAATTGTTTTTTTTTCAAACTTGAAAGGCGCGACAATTAGCACACTCTTATTAATAAGAAGCATAATTAAAATAATCTTTGCTAACGTCGTTTACTTGATGAAAAAGTCGACATTTCAATATTTGCTTAATTTCTTCTTATCTCAAATGCCACTCTTGCTCGTAACATTGGCGAGTTGAGCGTAAAATAGCGTCATAATCAAATGGGATATTTCGTGTCTCGAATAACGAACGCGCGAGTTCAGTCGATACCGTTTCAGGAGTAGCAACTACACTAAGCGCAATATCCTTTGTATTACGCATAAACCTCCTCGCTCCCTGTCAATCGATCTTGTTCAACCCCGTTGATTCCGTTGGCGTATCTGCATATGGATTCGCGACGTGTTACAATCGCGCTGAGTTATCGCAATTTGCATCTCACGCACTAGCAGAATTTTGAAGGAGGGACGGGCGGCTTCGAGAGTTCGCGAAAGTGGGGATTGGGAAAGATGAGCTCGCGTTTCGCTAACGAGTCTGCTCTCACTTTGGCATATCGTGAGAGAGAGGGAGAGAGAGAGAGAGAAGAATAGCCTTTGTATGAGATACATCATCTGTGTGGTAAGTACTTGTTGAAACATTACAAGCACACGCGCACATACGCAGAGATGTTCGACAAAAAGTCAGTGGAGAAGTTCATCGATTTATTGGCGCTTTTCAGAGCTTTTTTCGACTTAGCACACACATACATTCGGTGTATAAAGAAAAATTTAGAATGGATATCTCGTGTAGATACAATGAGGATCTCGCTCGTGTGTGTAAGATAAAAATATATGAGAACGAAAGTTTTCACGCGAATATTTACAGTCGTATTCTGTACAAAAGTGCACGCGACCGAGAAGAAAGCAACTATTTTAGTATTTAATATGACCACGTATATATATATATATATATATGAATATCGAACAGTTTTGATATATCTGCGCTGGCAGAAATAACGTGTCACCAGGATTTCAAAGCTCGCATTACAGTTTTGTTAAATGGAATGCGCATTACTGTGAAAGCGCGTAGTTTAGAGCAGAAATTCGTAGAATTTCCAATGAAGTGGCGGCACAGTTATTTGCCGACTATAAAATTTCTGCTACGCGAAATTTCATTTATTCTGTTTATATCTAATTCAACTGTGTATATATAACACGCGGAAGAAATAAACTATTTATACTTTTTTTAACGTTAAATTAAACGCAACTGGGTGGTTGTCGTACAAGATTGCAGTTTTATTTTATAACACCGCATTGAAGATTTTTTTCTACAAAAACTACATTATTAAAAATTATTTATACAATTATTGAATTTTAAAATTACAGGTAGCTTAATGGTAATTTGATAATTTAGTAATATGTTTGTGTTAATAGGAATGTGTAGATTTTGTAGATATCTTTTGAATAATTAATTTGTTAAACAGATTAATTATTCATATTTATAAACAATTAAATTTATAACATTAAACTTGCAACATATAAAATAATATTTTTTCAAATATAAAATTTTTAGTTTTTCATTATCAGTATCGAGTAGTTTCATAAATATTGTTGAGCTTGTATAAATATTGTTTGATATTTTTGTATATATAAAAGCCGTTCAATTATTTTTTTACACACCGGATATTTGCTCTTTTATGTACCTACAACAGCTCTCGTGTCTCGCACATTGTTAACACAATAGCTTATTTTTCTAAAAATTTAAATTTATTGTTTGCAATATATTAGCGATAAAGAGCGTGCGAAATTTACCACTCTGCTGTTGAAACGTTCATATACGCGTTCATTGAAATGTACATTTGGTGCATATGTTGTAGACATTTGTTTTTTTCTATGGTATTGACATTCATTTGTTGCACGTTATAAAAATAAGAAAACAATTACATTGAAATTGTCTGAATAAAGTCTGCATTTGATTTTGTGAAAAATCGAAAAGATAACTTGATAAAAAATTACTCGATAGTCGATAGTGAACATTCAATAGGATCAGTCACTGTACGCTTAAAATATTGTAAGTTACATGTTAACGATGTACTCTATAGCATTCTGTATTCGTTATTTTTCTGCAAAAATAGACAGATAACCGGTTTAACTCCGCATCTCCGAGTTTTATCTTTTATCTACGGTCGAAATAGAGTCGCCGATGGTCTCCTCATTTCGGGATTGATCGCCGCCCTTCGGCTTTGTCCTCGTGCGACCGCAGGGGCTCTTTCTTTAAATTTTTACCGTTTACGACACGCCGAGTCATCTCCGTGGGCGTGAACGATCCTGAAAATATGTCCTTGCGAGATTGCGAGCCCCGAGGAGAATCTTTCGCTTTGCCGGGCGAAAATCACGGGCTAGGAGAAGAAAAAGCTCTTTCAACAGAAGCTCCGCTCGATCGGATTGCGCGTTGTAACCGGATAAAAGTGTCGGATGTTACGTATATAGCATCTCGTGAGACGCGTACGAAGGGACGACGACGACGACGACGACGACCTGTGGCCCTGCGGCGTCTTCACAAGCTGTGCCACGCCGCTTTCTCGCCGGCCATTTTGCTTGATCTCCAAACAAATTTAATTAAACCGGAGACGCGCGGCATCGTGCTCGCGGAAATTGAAATTAGACGCGCTTGCAACCTGCCGCTCTTTTTCCTCTTCCGCCTCCTCTCTTCGTCTCTCTCTTTCTGTCTGTTTTTTATGTCGCAAACTGCAACGACCGCAAAGCACCGGTACGTCATCTCAAGCTCTTCCCGACTGCATCGCGCGCTGTTTTACGCGATCCCATCGCTTTTCTGATCTTTCGCTGTATACGCGCGTGACTCGTGGCTCGTCCTCTCTGCTACTATGGGAACCTTAATTGGAAATTTCTTTGTGCGTGCCGGTCAGGTTTACGCGTAACAACAACTTCCACAAGTAGGCAATCACTTCTCAAGGTTACCGTATATATTTTTTTCCCCCTTATATCTTTTCTGAAAAGACCCGAAAGCTTCTATAAAATATTTTTCTTTGTAAGTAGGTCAATTTCTGTGTAGCACGCGAGTTTTGATACAGCTTATCGGGCGATATATTTTCTAACAAACAAACAATTATATAAGACATATTTGTGTCGCGATCAATACGTTCGGCATGCGATCTTGTTGATGTTTTCTTCGATTGTGCGCTTCGTTGAAGTATTTAGTTCTCTTTGAAGGAACGAGTGAATGAATTGGGCTTGAAATTTTTCAAGAAGCTGTAAAAAACCTCGCAACCAGTGCCTTTATACGTGCGAATTTAATTTTAGAAAAATCGAGAGACGTGTTCCGTACAAATCGAATAAGTTAACTATTCGTGTCGCGAATACATCTCTCTTGCGGTTGTGCGGTTTTACTATGCTTGAGCACGATTATATTGTACTTATGTGTCGATCGCGTTCGTTCAATTACGCGGCGGAACATTGTAATGGGAATTACGGTCGGGAGAAACTGGGTCTTTGTTAAAGCCGCTAAATTCGCCGATATGTTTAATACAATGGGGATTAAGGATTACTCGGTATCACTCACATGTAGGTCACCGTTGATTACAACCGGAAAACAGAAGCAAACAAGATTAACAAAGGATTTGCAGCGAAACGACACCGAGTTTACTTTTTGCGATTTAACACGTTGTTAAAACAGCCATTTGCTCAAACGCATTTTATAGCGCGCATTTATATTACGCTGATGAATCCCATCAAATGTGTTCTTCCTTCGATATGTATGTAGGAACGTAAAATATACATATATCGTTTGTGCTTCGTTGACGAGGCTGCGAGCCGTTATTTTGAACGCATGTACCACGTGCTTGTA
>QVNV01009184.1:0-21016 GCA_014825455.1 Pseudomyrmex pallidus
TGTCTCTCAAAGAACTTTATTCACGTCAATAATAATATAAAATTCATTAAAATTTTCCATTTATTTGTGGACTGTACACCAAAATATATTTTGTAATTTCTTTTTATATTCGTGTAAAAACATTTAAAGCACATCAGTAATTCGATAATGCGAAGAAAAGATAACTCTCTCGGCGAGATAACTCTTGACAAAAATGCGAAAGTGTCCGCGAACGTCGGAGTGTCGCAATAAAACGTCGGTTTTATTGGCACGACGAAGCGACGTGAATATCAGTGACAAAACGAAAAGCCGATAAAATGCGTTTCGCGATATTGACGGAGAAGAACACGAAGTATTCGTCGCTCGTCATTCGCGTTCGACGAATCGCTTTCGCCAATATAAGTGCGGCGGAATTTACAGGTGCGCAGAATCAGCGTAAGTTCTTTACGAAAGAAGATGAAAAGAAAATCAACGCATTTTACGTGCAGATAAGCAAATCGCATCGACGAAGGCGGGCGTGTAACACCGGTGGATCTCCGGCATCTGTTTCATCAGCGTGTCTCGCTTGTAAACACATTGACACATGCGAATTTTGCGACGCATATACGTGTGCAACTTATATTCACGACGCGACGATGCACAATCCCGTGTGTTGTATCACGGAATATACAGATAAAGAATATTTCCGCTTGGAAATTGTCGATATTGTATTAAGGAACATGTATGAACGAGAGTATACATACATTTGCGTGAAATTTCACAAAACTCTCGATTTTTTTCACATAATATTACCAGAGCCGCACCTTTCACGCGCGTGTTTCAAGATTCAAGATAAAACATCCTCGATAATCGTAGAGATATGCGGCACTGACAGTTTGTGTACTCTGAGTATGCGTACAAGTATACTCAAAACGTCTTACACGCCGCCGTGTGTTTCTTTAATATACAAACTAATATTTTGCCGTATCTTTAGAGACTCGATTTTTGTCGCCGATATGTACGTTCACGCCGTTTGATTTACAGGCTATCCTCATTTCCAGCGCAAAATGGCACACCGTTTAAGCTCTCCTTCTTTTTCTTCAATTTTAAACGCGCAAATCGCCGTAATTTCAAACAGCGACCTCTCCGAACGACGAAACGAGGACGAGTCGTCGGACAAAACGTCGAGACACACCTGTGGCCTTATTTTCCGATCTCGATTATCCGTGACAGCCCATTAAAATCTGCTCGTTTCCAACAATGTTTCCTTACAATGTTTTCACGTCGTGTACGCATCCTATTTGCATATGGGGGTCGCCTGTCAGGCAAAAGCTCGCGCGCACTCTGTGTATCTGCACGCGCGATCGAACGCACGCAAAACACGACTTTTAAATCGCTCGTTCGCCTTTTTTCTAGACGGGATGCAGCACGCGCGAAATAGGCCGCCGTATATCGCCATGCAAAATCCTTCGGTTACGCGCGTACGTGCTTCTCGCGACAGATCGCGAGTTTTCTCGCTCGCCAAACGTATACGCACTAACCTGTTGCTTCGCTATAAATAGCGCGAGAGCAAGTAACGTGCCATTAAGCTGTTCCGACGCGGTATCTCTTTCTTCCTTCACTTCTTCTCGCGCTTCTGTGTGTCTCTTCATCTTCTTCTCGAGAGACCAACTACCGCAAATTTGCGATAAAACACCTGACGAGGTAGCCGATCGCGCCGCTGATAGCGTAACGGAATCGTAAAGATTATCTAAGTAAGAGAGAACATAATTAATACGCCAAGATGTACATTGACGCTGAGAATCGTTAATGTTTTTTTACATATTACTTCAAGTCACGCGGATACGCTTCGAGAAGGATACGTGCTGGCGTCTATATTCTGGCTCGCCCGTCGAGACACATAACTTTGTTTATATCTGCCTGCACGCGCTTGGATATACGTCATGAAATATGATATATGCAATGTTTTGCACGCATACACACGCGTGCATGTGTATATCTCTATATACAAGTGAATTTAATCGGCCGAACGATTTTGCGCGATTAAGTCTTGAGATTTGCATCGGGATATCATCACTTGACTAGTAAACGCGCTTATATTCTATAAACCGTCTCGTCCTGAATCGCCATTAATGAGGCAAGTTCTTTTGCAAGTGTAAAGATAAAATTGAAATATAAAGATTTGAATGAGACGTCTCGAACGGAAGAGAAGATAAGCGTGTTTACGCTGTATCCGCTGAACCGTGTTTCCTCTTAACGGTTGCTACTGTATGATAAATAATTATAGTCACATTCTTATATTGTTTAAAAATATAAAATTAATATTTATCTGAGACGTGATACTAAAAATAATTCAATTAGCTTTTACGAACATAGGTGTAAAATTGCGATAAAACTTCGTTTTATATTTACAGGTTGAATTTTGAGAGTTGGTTTTAAAGCTATAATATTAACAAAATTTATGAATGCAGGTTAATGCTCGGCGCTTCCGCGAGCGCAGCATTGAAAAGGCTGATGTAAAAGGAAATACACGTATGTATGGAACCAACAACGGAAGAGACAACGATAAATTTTCATTAAATTCCGACGGCGTGCCGTTACGGAATCGATGCCGCGCAATTACGGTCGCGTCGATATTATTAAGAGAGTTATTTAAGTTTGCGCGCAAATAAATATATCAAGAGCGCGTTTCAAGGAAACCAAATTGCAGCTGCGCTGCGATGTGGTTAATTCTTCTCTCGTGTGATTTGGGAGCTTTTGAACCGGGCTCGCGCTGAATCGTCCAATTTAAAGAACCTTTGTAAGATTTTAACCCTTAACTGGAGCATCTCGATTTATACGACACAGCATCACTCGATTCTCCTGAAAAGGCCGAGCCTCAAGGGCATGTTTAATCATATTGCGAATCAAGGTGTGTGTGTGCGCGCGCGAAATTTATGATTCGAGGAAGATGCTGGATTATTATTACACGCGCTCTTTGTTGCAATTATAAATTATGAATTTATTGTTTCAAGAAGATTATACACCTTACTCAACAACGCTCTTCTACGAATTTATTTTTTAAATGTAATTTTGATTACACCAAATTTCGGAAATAAAATTTTATCGTTGCGCCAAACGCGATATCCGCCAATCATCGACGCGGCAATCGAGCTGAGATCTTCAGGCTCGAAATTAATTGAAGGGTGCGAAATTAGATCCGATATTAATTCCCGGCAGTCGTAAAAACGGAGCCGCTTCTCTCTTTCTCTTTCAAGGGTTCGGAGCAAGTGTGTGGGGGATAATTTTGTCGGGGGGGATAATTTCGAGAGAGAGAAATTACAACTCCGGCGCTAACAGTCGATACAACGGTTAATCTATAACGAGGGGGTAATTATGGAACCGCGTGAAATCGCACCGGCTCTCAATGAGATCCATCGAACCCCGATCCATAATGACCGATAATAATTTCGCTTATTCCTTATCCTTTTGCACCGGGATCCTGCTTGTCTGCGCTCTCGATCTGCCAGTACAGTAAAAGCCCACCAGCACTTCCCGTGCTTTCTTCTTCCGCGATTCTTTTCTACCGTATATGCACGAGAAGAAGACTTGAATCCCTCTCTTGAAAACGCGATCCTCATCACGCCAAATCCTCTCCGCCCCCTTTAAACAAAATCGCCCTTTCTCAAACTTATCCTTTACAAGAAGCACGGACTCTCTTTTGTTCTTCTTGAAATGAAACACACGTTTCCTTTCAATCTCCCTTTCCCTTAAGTAAAACCCTGTCCTCATCCTCTTTCTCTCTCGGTTCCCTTCCTCGCGCCTTATATAAGAGATACATTCTCTTTCAAACAAAACATATACGCTCCTTCTTTCGATCTACTCTCCTCTTATCTCGTCTTCTCTCTCTATGAGAGTTACTCTTTCGCTCCTCTTTTCGCTCCTCTCTCGCCGTATTTCTCTTTTCAATAAAACGCGTTTCTTCTTCGTATCTCTCTCTCCTCTCTCATTCTCTTCTTGTCCTTCCAGAGGAGATGCGTCTTTTTTCTTCTCTCTCGATCGTCTTTCCTCCTTGTTCCCTCTGAACCTTCTTTCACGCACGCCCACCGCGGCCGTGACCACGTGTTCCACACGCGCGTACGCGTGCGTGCGTTCGCGCGCAAGCGTGTGCGTGTGTGCGTGCAAAGGTTCCGAGGTTCTCCACGGAGTCGGTCGAGTCACACCTGCTCCTTTTTCCCACGAGATCGCTTTGCCCCCCAGCCTCCACGTACATCTCGGCGATCCTCGGTAGTCTCCGTTCGCGATCGACGTGCGCAACGCCACTACACCACGCCCGGACGGGATTGGTCGCGATGATTTTATATGATCCTCGCGTCTCGTGCATCTTTCCGCGCTTCGCTTCGCGCCGCGCCGCGCGTATGAAAGTAATTGAACCGCGCAGCCGGTCCCTTTATATGTATGTATATGTATATATTCTTCGACTTCGCGCGCACCGATTGTTTTCCAACGACGCGGAAATCGACTCGCCAAGTGCGATTTTAACCATAAATGTTATTCCAGATGTTACTACGTTCATGAACATAAATTTTAAATTTTATTTTTTTAAATTTAATTTCTCTTACCAATACACGCGCGGAATATTCACTTGTAAATATTTTAACGAAGAGTCAGGCGCCCGTGCACTTTTTTGTACTTTCTCTGCCATTCTAATAAACTTACGTAAAATATTCGACGCGTTCATGTTACAGCTCCTTTAATAATCATTAACAGAAAGAATTATATTTGGTACCTAATTTTTCACTCTCTTATTATTATTCCGAGAGAAAATCGCAAGGGATGCAGCGGTAACAAATTATCGTGTTTATCCTGGCGTAAACTCCACGATCGATTACCATCGTGGCTGTCGCGCGATGTTAAAATGTAACGACACACCACGCAACATTTTCGCCAAATTCGGCGCGAAGAGAAAGGCGGGACGGATATAAAAAGATCTTGTCGAGTTGTATATTAAAGAGATTAACGAGCCGCAAGGAAAGAACTTGAGCATCAACCAATTACAGATCGGTATTGAACGTAGATCACATTTGAGAGAATGTTGTGTGTTTGATTTACTTAATGCTCAAGTTTTTTGCACCGCTTGCATTTTGTCATGTACTCCCGGCTTAACGTGTTTCGCGCGTCTATCTGCATTTCGGAGCACGCGATGCGACCTCGGCTTTATTTGTCGCATGGCTTGCTTCGCCGCGCAGTTTATATGCACCGCGGGCGGTGACGGACGGTTATATCAGAGCGGCTCGACTTCTCGTGAATTTTAACGAGCGCGTGTAAATGCAAAGCGCGCGATAATATATATATATATATAAAAGTACGTACACTCGCAGCGCGGATTCACGGCCGATTTATGCTGACGATCGCGTCGATTATCAACGTTCTTTCTTCTCAGTATATATCTTAATGTCATGAAAAGATGACTATATAATGACTCTCTCGCTGGCGTGTAATTGTCACAACGATTATTACAATGTGCGTTAAGCCACGCGTAATTATATAATGCACCTAAGAAACCGAAATTGCGAACGTTGTGTAAAGTTTCCACGTCTAAAATACAATATTACATTTTTGTTAATTTTATATTGTAGTGTAAATATTGTTTTTTGTTTTTTATTCTTTTTTTAATTCAATAAATTTTTGTCTCGATATGTTTTTCGAATAAATCTGACACGTCGAGCAGATGTAAAGAATGTTTCGATTTTGTGCGCTCGAGAGTATATATTTGTCTTTCTTTTGATATCACGATGTCTTCTTTATCAGACAGGTGTATCTCTTCAATTTTATTTCCATGAATGTTGAGAATTGAGACATTTCGTAAATTAGAGAAGCGCCTCATCGACACTTTCTGTCATTACGATTAAAAACAAAATTACATTTCGGAGCAGTTGTCCTGCGACAGAAATAAATGAAACGCGAATTGTACAGTGATTCTTGATACTTATTGATTTTTTACGTGATAGTAAAAAATTATAAATATAAATTTAACTCTCATTTGAGTAAAAATTTTTTTCTACAGTATATTGCTCGAATACATTTGATAAAATCTTACTTTACTTAATGTTTGCTACACAAAACCAGATTCCACTAGATTTTAAAATCAGTGAATTATATTTGTGTTAGTTATAAACGTTGTCGGGGCTTGTCGGGATCTTTAATTATAACCGGTAGATGATTTTACGAAGTCGCAAGGCACAATGTTCTTTTAATACTCTGTTTTGAGTCTTTAATTATACGTGCTGCGTGCGATCGACGTACACAACTTTGTTACCAGACCGGTGCCAGACGCTACTTATTAACATTTTCCAAGCAATCACTTGCTCTTATAAGGACGCCAGATGTGAGCTAAATTATTACATTATACATGGTCTTATGTGGACAAAAAGTGTTCTATAAATTACTGCGATAGATATCACGATGATACCAAAGGCAATCGATTATCCGCGATTTTTCCGACTCACGCGAATAAATTGCATATCCGCGCCGCTTCTCGTAAACATGTCGGAACAGTAACGATTAACTGTCGCGTCAACGGCACTCCCGCCCAAATGTCGCTGCTGTACCGATATACTTCTTCTGAACGATGTTCTTTAAGCAATTATGGCCTTCGAGCATGCACTCAAAAAAACGTACGTCCTTCGCAGCACGAAGTTTACGCCAACAATTAAATTCCACCTTGAGAGTCGGAGAACGCGTTCTGCACCTGATGTCCCCTTGTTAAAAGACCCCGCGTATATCCTCAATGGCCTTGACCTCGCCGCGTCCTTATGTTCTTCTTTCCTGTCGCCGCGTCTCGCGTCTTCGAGGCGTTTGCGAAAGAAATCGAGAGAATTCGCGCCCGCATCGCGCAACGTTGGTTTTCGAACATCGTCGGTAAAAAAAGAAGAAGAAAAGCAACACGCCGGGGGAAAGAACCGAAAGTATGACGAATACGCACCTGTGTGTAAAGTGAATATTTAAGAATGAGCAAACATGCGGCCATAATATGTACGGCCGTGCGCGCCTCCGCTAGTTTCCTTTTCTGTGATTTCGCACGTTGTTTGTTGATCGGAAACTTTTGCATTTGCTAATTTATCTTTCGTCATATTTCTCGCGCAAAAAAGTGTAGAAGTAACGTGTTATAACGTGTAATAACAGTTGGTATGCATTTATATATAATAAAATTAATTATAGCTATAGATTTAATTTCCTGTGCGTAATTAAAATGCGATAAATAATTTTATTTAAAAAATTGTTTAATAATTTTGTATATTAATATTAAGGGGTTTTTAATATTGAAGAATCTTCGTTCTCGTTCTCGTGTGTATCATCGCTGCATCCTTTAAACGCACCCTCGTTTTTACTTTCTCTTCTTTCCATCGTCGCCATCGTGACGCCATTGCTATTATTATTGTCTCGCCGCCTATCACCGCCGCTCATCCGCGTTTATAATTCATCATTCGGACTCGGTAAAAGGAAGGGGAGAAAGGGGAGATCCACAGGGTTATCGACCGACTTGCTCTCGATCGGACCGATCGACTTTACACGTGCAATACTTTCTGATTACTTTATATACAGTGCTGCTCAAAGTGGGGCTGCCTCTGGTACTCATGTACATGGGCCCCACTTGGACGGGGCGAGGGGGGAGAATGAGGAGAGAATGGGCCCACCGAGGGGGCCCCTACGGGGGGAAAGTAGGGGGAAACTGTGCCCCCACAAGTGGCTCCCCGGTAGCGCCGTCGCGCACCTGCCGCTTATTCCCACGCCGAGACTCACGTTCGCCTCATCTTTCCTCTGTTCGTCCTGCCTCCCCTTACTCCTCCCTCACCCCTCTCGTTCCCGCCTCGTCTTTGACCCTCTCACCACCGACGGCACACGTGTGCACCGCGGGTACGGGGCAGGGGGCCGGGCATGTTTATTTATTTTTAGATATTTTCGGTCCACCACGAGAAGAGATACACCCTACGTGCACACGATCCTTAAGTGAACACGACTTGTCAATATCCGGAGAGTGTCACGGTGAAGGGAGAATGGAAGGGTGCAGCGATGGAGAAAACGA
Source organism: Pseudomyrmex pallidus (assembly GCA_014825455.1). NCBI lineage: Eukaryota > Metazoa > Arthropoda > Insecta > Hymenoptera > Formicidae > Pseudomyrmex > Pseudomyrmex pallidus. Next base: position 8,024 of record QVNV01009184.1, read on the forward strand.
TTAATCGTGATGGATTGTCCAGAGAACAAATGTTTTTCGAATAAAGAGAAATCAGATTCTCTAAAAAGAAGCAAAATCACGTAGTTCTGCTTTTTCGTGCGATTTTTTAAATTGTTGAGTCGCTTATTAAGTTTTTCAATTTTTTAAATAAGTCGACAAGTCAAGAAAATATGTATGATTGCATGCGTATGCACATCTGGCTATTTTACATATAATTAATATGCGTAATATAAATTACTATATAAAGTATACTAAATAAAATGCCCATTACATATGCAAAGAATTATATTTTAATTGTGATAATAATGATAAATATTGTGCATTCGCTTGTCGTAATTATAATAAGCTGGTAAACCCGATTCCTTATCTCACTTCTTCTCCGCGTGTTTCAAGATAATATATCACTTGTTGCCCTCTGGACGGTGAAATCCGATCTTTCGGCAATGTTTCGCCACAGACGTACAAAAGAAAGATCGTTTCGTTTTGAAATGTCGAGCAGCGGCTAAAACACGAGTATGTATTTAAATTTTCGTTGAATACAAAATGTGCTTTATTATATTCCATGCATACATAATGCATACCTATATAATAACAACCTCTACGTTCACGCATCTAGAATTCACCTTATCGTGATTTCGTTGTGGTTTTTAAATTTTTAGCAGATTTTTTTTATCAGTTTAATTAATTTCTTTAAAGCAGGATTTTTCTTTATAATTTTTATGAATTTAATTGAAAAAAGACTCGAAATATAATTTGGTAAAGTTGCTTTGAAACCACATATACGCAGATGTTATTTGGATGCATTTTATTTTTTTCTAAAATACGAATTCTTTCTTCTTTTTTTGTTTTTTACGCACAGCGTCGTGATTCGTTAGAACGCAATATATAGGAAAAAATCATCTCATATAACCTTCAAGTGCCATTGTCGTCCGTTAACCCCACATGAGGGTTGCACGTCGGGACAAGTGGCATTGTGTGCTTTCGGAGGCCCCACCGCGCACAGGTGCGTCGCGTAAAGTGCATAATGTAAAACGGTGAATGTGAAGAGAGAGGAGACGCGGGAGGTGGACTGACGAGCTTTAGTGTGCAACAAAATTAGGGCCCGCTTTACAACAAGAGAAAGTGGACGGTAGGAGTTGTTGCTTTCGAAGCTGCGAAATGGATTTTTATTCCGACATTTTGATGACGCATCAAAGAAACGATACGCGTAACAATCTACGATTTGGAAGACATGAAAAGGTTTACTACTTTGTGAAATATAAATTTTGCTATAAAATTTATGTTATGCAAACGAATAAATATATATGTAAAATTATAAAATATTTAAAATTATAAAATTTAATATATCCGTGACGTATGCTTGCTCATAACATGATAAACATTCGCAACTACTCGCCATGTTCGGCAGAATACAATAACATTTTTCGCGACCAAAGACAGTGAACTATTGTGATATCTCGCGAGAATACAACCGCGCAATTGGGGCCCTGAAGAAACGGACCCGGATCGCCGCTATCTCGCGATTGGTCGGCACGAAACAAGAGAGGTTCGCGCCAAGGGTTCGTACCACACCTCCGCGATCGTTTCTTCGTCGGGATTGGCTGACCGCTCGGGACCTTTCAGGCCTCTCGTCCATCTTTTTGCCCCTCTTTTTACCTCCTCGGGCCCCCTTTACCTCACCCCGTTTATGGTACTGGACCTTTGTTTCTATTTGCTCGACTTTGAGACGCATTGGGACTTTGGTCTCACGTCGTTCGTCCCGGGTCCCTTTCTCTTTTCTCGTGTTCATCTTCGTCATTGTTATTATCGTTAGTCGCATTTCTATTTTTACTTGAGACCGCTGTCTCATCCTTTCCCTCCGACACATCGTTATTATCGTCGTTTATGGCGAAGAGGTACAACAGTGCATTTTATGCTTGTCGTCGTGGCTTGCTTGTCATAGACTCGAACTACCAGAAAAAAAATGTCTTATACGTTAGTGCATACGATCGAGATATTTTTATAATTTATATAATATAAACGAAACGGAGATGTTTCTTATGAATATTTTTATGACCAATGAGATGCGTAAATTATTGAAAGTAAAAGCAAAAAGCTTAATTTAACTGCTCTCTTTCAGGAATTTTGACGCAAACCTATAATTTATATAAAATGATGCAAAACGATAATACGGTTGTTATATTGGCTGTTATACCATAAAAGATTAATTTAAAGGTAGCAATGTGAATAATACGTCAAAAAGATGAATATCGAGTCGTGCAGCTAAATGTTTTATGAAGACGGACACAAAAAGCAGGTTAACGATCTCTCGTTGCAATTCGGTGTGTGTGTGTGTGTGTGTCGGTACTTTAATAACACCGGATAATAAGAATCACAGCCACGTACGTGATCTCTCCAAATAACACGGTATTGCGTTTCTTTCGCCATGTGCTCCCGTAATGCCCTTTCAAATCTTCGAAACGCAAAAAACAAATGACTTCCGCACGATTGTTTGTCTCATCGTAAAACGTCATCGCAGAGAAATCGGTGATTGAATTTTTCGCCGTGAAAAATCCGCGAGCTGCAAGAAGCACATCGTAACAAAACTCGACGGTGCACGTGGCCGTGAGTTTTATTTTCCGCGCGCAAGGAGTTTCGGCGCGACTAAGCCTCGAAGCCGATCGTTATTCCCGCTTTTTGCGCGCTTTCTTGCGACCTTTAAATCTGCAAGTCGGCGCGGACGTTCGTCCTCGTCGTTTTCTGTCCTTCGCTTTTCTGGCGAGTCCGCTCTCTGGCGTCCTTCTCAGACATTGATCCTTTCTTCCCCACTCTTTTTCTTTTTCTTTTTTTTTTCTCTGTCTTTCCTTCTTGTTGCTTTTTTTTTTAGTTTGCAATCTTTTTCTTCACGTTAAATTTACCTTGCGGCGACCGTGCGAGAGTCGTTGCGCTCATAAATTTCTAAAAAGAAAACGGCGGCGCGCCGCGAATAACACGCGCCTCCGGAATTATTGCGCGCGGCTCGAGACGCGCTGCTGCTAATTTTTTACTCCTCGCTTCCTCGGTCTCTCCCGCCCGCCCTCTTCTTGTGCGAATTTTTATTTATTTTTTCGCCCGGCGGGTAGAATGCGCGCGTATATCTCTTTCGCGAACGAAGGAAGGGAGAACCTTCATTAAAAAGGCTGCCTCCGCGTGTCCTACTCTAGCCGCCATGTTGACGGATACGCGGCAGGACCCTTCGCCATTCGACGCTTTTGTGTCACTTAATAGGGACGCTACTGAAAGCGCAGCGAATTTTATCGGTCGGGACCTGATAATCCGCGCCAGGGAGCGGACGTTTCATCCTCGGTAATAGATTGAAAATTGAGAGCCAAGTGCCGGCCTGCCAAGTGTTCGGCTTTGCTTCACAGCAATCATACCGCTGGTGCAGCCTTTCACCGAGATTCGTCGCTTTTGTGCGCCGCGTTAAGCACGCTGCCGAGAGTGAGGCGAAATTTATCGGTTGTCCGAGTCTGATAATCTGCTCTAATTAATGTCGACTACCGACGTTGAGAGTTTTACGTTCACCGAGCGTACACGTTGAATACGCGAATCAGGTGGACATGATTGCCAGCGAGTTGTGCAATAAGGCCGATGTAATGCAGCTGCGCAATTAGTAATTTTCGAAAATGAGTTAAGAATGTACGAACAAGACGTATAATTTCTGCCATCGCGAGGATATTCCACAAACGTATTGATTTTTTATTATTCATAATTTAAATTTAATTAAAAAGTATTACACTATCTTTATACATTAGATGCGAATTACATTATTGTGGATTTTAAAATAGAAAATTAAAATTGTAATATTAAAAATTACACAGTAGTTTGTGTAGTTTTTGAAAGAAAATATTTAAAATATATTACCACAAACATTCTATTCTCAACATTTATAATTACAGTACCTTTTTATTGCGTATAAAGACAATGCAACTGTAAATTACGTCGCAGCTGTGTCGTGACATTACAGCGAAACAAAAACGAAGTAATTTTAGATGAAATAGTAATTATTTAAATGAAACAACTTTTGCACTCTCGAGCAACATACACTGTGCGATCAATCGTAAGCTAGAACGATGTGTTACATTCATAAAACCGCGATAAAGAATTCAAAGTACTCGCTTGTAATGCAAAATTATATACATACAATGTGACACCGGTGTTTCGCTGACTTTTGTGACGTGCCGCGGCGAACGTGCGAGGATAAACCGTTGCACGGGGCACGTTCCCGATCGATAATAACAATTTGATAATTTATTAACGCGACTCGTTTCCAAATTTCGACAATCTTCGAACATGTGTACTTAAAGTGCCTCGTAATCTGCTTGTTGAACGAGCCACTTAAGCGCGCGGCGTTTTATCTGCCCGAAAATATCAGTATCTTTATATTACAGCACGCGAGTCGAAGAAAATTTATATTTGCTCTCGAGAGACGTTGCCCCCTTTGAAAACATTTCCGTGCCGCGCTTTTGCCTCGCCGATTATTACATATTACAGAGACACACGATTTACAGAATTTTTAGGCTTTATATACGATCTTGTTTACGCGCTGCGCACAAACAACCGCGCTTACGTACGATCGATTAAAAGTTCGGATATGCAAATTTGTTCGTTCTCACGTCGCGCTTCCGCGTCAGAAAATATAAGGTGCTCGCTAAAGGTGTACTTTGCCTGTCATGGCAAGCGCTCATTTGCGATCGCCGCCCGATATTTATATGTGGCGAATTAAAGCGTTTAAATGATTTACACAGTCACATATTCGTCGAACACATTATGCGAACGCGCAATATAAACGCCGCATGTGCGCAAAAAATGATGTTGGGTCAACAATAGTATTCGATAAAAAACAAAAAAACTACTCGATGAACGCAAAGTAATTCAGGAAATTAAAATAACTTGTTGCTCTTGTACCGTATTTTTTGCGCACGTCTCCTTGGATGTGCTATTGAACGTGCATTGATACGGTCGTCATTGGGAACTTCCGGGTGACCGCTCTGTGTGACTTTAAAGAATTGCCATGAAGTTCGCGAGGATTTTTTGATTTTTTCGAAACCACGCACATTTACAAACGTTAATTATATATCGTTTTTGTTTTCTGCGTCATGGACAGTCACGACTCACTTAAACCAAGTTATCTACTAATTTCCAGCAGTCGCGCCTTGATTGGCATAATATTTTTCTTGGCATCGCACACTCAATTGCGTACACACGTTGCACAGCGAACGAATTTGGAGGCGGTTAAGTACGTTATAGCAATAACACGGGCTTACTTCGTCGGATATCTCATGGATCGTATTTTTCAGTCGGCAACGTTTTCGCATGTGGACGGTATGCCACTCTAGAAGCGATTTTGACCGCATTATATCCCTTATAATGTCATGATGCGTCTGCAAGCGGCGTTTTTTTTTTTTATAACCGGTTCTCCTTGGCATGCTGCTGCAGAAACGGAACGTAATGCGAGCAACAGTATCTTCTTGTGTCACCTTAATCCCGTTCGCAAATTCCGTGCGCAAATGGCACCTCTATCGCGTGATGTACGGAACGAGCATTAACATGATCGGCAAAAAAAAGTTTTACATGTCGCACTCGCTCGAAATTGTTCCGGCGCGAAGCAACAGGAACAAAAAAATTGCGACTCCGACAGTTACGCCGTTGAGAGAACGACCTCGGGAGATGAGTGTTTTTCGCCGTGGCGTTTTACGTCGCGGCGATAAAAAAAAACACACACGCCACACGCTGGCGACCGGAAATTAGTTCGGACGGAAACTGCCGCGGCGTTAAAACGATCGCGCGAGCGAAGGCGCACCCGAGGCTCGCGTGCGTCGATAGCCGGTAATGTGTTTATTTTATGTTCGTTCCGCTTGGATCCACTATTCATTTCGCATCCTGTGTCCTCGTGAGATAAACGCAATGAATGTTTTATAATGAAATCAATTTCGTTACGCGGCGAGCGTTTGTTACGCGATATAAGTGCTCATTCCGACGTAGTATCTTTTTAATTTGCATTCAATTAAGTTTATTTTAATTAATATTATTTTTAATTGTTGGAATTTTTTCGTCTCTACAAGATAAATTTGCCTTTTGCTAAAACGACAATGTCTTACTTATTATTTAGATACGTTATAATTGGCGGACCATAAACTGTCCTTTTTCACTTGAATTGCTTTTAATCATTCCCACGCTGTCAACTTAAACAATATTGCCTTTCATACTTTCGCAATAGTGTCGCTTTATCTAAATTAGGAAGCGACGATGTAGCGGCGCGATATGATTTCCTGCTACGACATCGAGACGTCGGACAACTGTCGGTTCCGAAAGCTCGCCAATTCCCTTTTACTTACTACTAGAGAAACGCTGCTCTCCGTCATGCAGTCCTAATATATCGATTCCAATTAAACGTTTTCCCGAGTTTTGGGATGAGATTCGTCGATAAATACACAAGCTTAGATTTGTTTCGCAATAAAAATCGTATATATGTTGTTGCCAATATTAGACGTCGCTGGTCTTATGTCGAAGCCGTTGGTTCGATGATCGAGTTTCGGTTTCCAACCCCGACGTCTAAATCGCGAATTGATTATTGATTTTGAAACCTCCGGATAATCTTGTTGGCGTTCCGAAAGCTCGGAAATCCTATTTTATCTATTATACTAGAGAAACGCTGCTTTTTGTCATGCGATCCTAATATATCGATTCCAACTAAACGCTCTGGTAAGTCTTGGGATGGGGTGAATATCTCACCCCATCCTGAGTGATTTTATGCCGAAGAGATAACTTAGTTATTAAATTTCGTAACAGATTACCACGTGTAAAGTACTGTGCTTTCAACTAGTTTGTTTTTTTTTTTTTTATGATTTTGTCAGAGAATATTGAAAACTGTGACACGCACGCAAAGAAAGGAAATTTTAATGAATTTTGTATAATTTTATCTTCTACACACATGTAACATATGCTTAATTTCTATATCGTCGCAAAGTACTTGAAAATAATAATAAACAACGTTATTCTTTCGAGAATATACGCGTGCGCGTTATTAACAAAAAGTTATTCTCTCGACGAGATTCGATCGAATGTCGGCAAGCACGCGTGCGCGCTACGGGGGCGTTCCAATCTATTTCCATCCCTCGGACACACGTGCGGAGGGGATCTCGATATATAAATAACCCTCGAGCGTCGCGACGCCTGCGAGCTCCATTCGGCTCCTGTTTTCCCGATGTAACTTCTCGCAGCAACGACGCCCGTCGCGACGCGTAGGAGACGTCGGCGTCCTTTCGATGCCTGTTGTTCTCCTGGCTGCGGAGGACGTCGCGGCGTCGGGCTCCGACCGCGTCGTCCGCCCCGACGAGGCCGGCGGCTGGTCAACCTGGGCGTCGTGAACGCCTCCGGAACGTTTTCCCCTCGGGAAGCTCCGGCGACTGCAAGCTCGCGGTAACTTCCTGCACGTGTATGCGCTCCTGGCACAGTGGTACGTCAGACGACGTCTTCCGTGTGACGAGCAGCTTCGTCAGACGTCGTTGAGTCCGTGGCGTCGCGGCCGGACGCTGGCACGACGTCACGTGCACGCGTCATGCTGCCCGGGTAAAGCGTCGCTGCGCTTAGGGCGCCGCAGAACTTCTTCAGGGGCGCTTGCTGGGTGGTACAAACGCGACATTGGCCGATATACCAAAATACGTATTTGCAATAAGGAATCGTATATTGTAGTTTATATTTTTTGTTTATATATGGAATATGTAATAATAGTCGTCGAGGGTCTTGATATTTTCTTAAAATTGATATATTAATTAGTTTTCCTTAATTTATATATTCTTTCTTATTTATTTATTCTATCATATATACGTTATCTTCACACGTCTACTATTATCGAAACCAGAAATTAATTAGCACACACTCTCTCGGATGCATAATTTATTAATTTACCAAACTTAATGTCAGATCGCACACAGGAGATAACCCCGGAAATTATTCAGATCTTTTGCTCGCAAGTAGTGACGGTCAGCGAGCGGTCGGTCGAGCGGCGGCAGACGGTTCGTTTCAGCGCGTCGTGCTCTCCTGCTCCGGCGTCGCGACGCCCGAGGACTGCCGCGCCGAGCGCTGTCGCCGACGGAGCGACGTCGTCGTCGCGACAACCCTCACGAGCTCCTCGCCGCCTCTGCTCGCCGCGTCGAACGACTCGTTGTTGCTGAGCCGCGACAAGCGATGAGCGACAGGTGGGCAGTTGCCGTCGTTGATTCGTCGTCTCGTCGGCCTCCGGAGGTCGACGTCGTCGACGTCGCCCAGCCAGACCGCCGGCTGACCGACGTCGCGACGCCCGTCACGGATGGACGTAACACTGTCGATACCCCGCCATCGCGGGCGGGACGGGCGTCGCGAGTGCACACCTGTGGCGAGGACACCGTCGCAGGTCGGATCGCGAGCCTTTGAAACACCAGGCGCTTATCAGCCCACGACGGCGTTCCGACGCCGATCTCATATACGTTTCCCAGACAACGCTACGTCTGGGTCGTATCTACATTAATTATGCACGAAATGTACATATTTCCGACGAGTTCAGAACAGTTTGTGGGTTAACATGATGTTGGAGGACCGGGAAGCATGATGTCGGAAGAACGTATTAGAGCTTGCGCATATTGTATAGTATATATATATATATACTCATAGCGCGTTTAGTACGGCGTAGAGTAACGTGTGTGTAGTTTTATCAAATTTGGAAAAACTAAAACATAGATATGTTTTTTTTATTCTTTCGTGCGCTAGAAAAAATTGCGATAACAAAACTACTTTGTTCGTGCATGTTCGTATATGTTATTTAATAACAAGCTTACACACACGTACTCTTGTGTTTTTATTGAAACAGTTTATCATTATAATAATTACGTCTTGATATTTACCTGAAAATGTACCAAGAAGTTTTATGTAGTGAAGGTTACGGTCTCTACAGCAAATGTGTTTGAGTTTCTTCTCGTACAGAGATTCGAGATTTCTCTGATAGAACAGTTTAGTCCGCGCACAATTATTCGCTGCTTTTCTCCAAAGTAGTACGGAATACAATTGCAATTGTACAATGTTCAATCGTACTATAAGCACGAAACCGTAAACGTGTTATCGTGTAATCAGAATTATGAGGCCTACAACAACACGAAAAATATATATAACACTCCGTCTCCGAAGTAGAACGAGAGACAGTAATGTCTAATTAAGCCGTAAAGAGAACGCAGAATCTCTCATTTGCTCTGCTATCGATCCGAGGTACGTTACGTGTCACGCGATACAATTTTTACGAGGATGTATCGGAATTATGGGCGTCGGCCGGTTGGCATCGCGACGCTATATCAGGAGAGCACGCGCGGTTATATCGGGCCGACTGCCAATAATAAAACGTAACGAAAGCGTGGAGCATTCGCGGATGCACGTGCGATCGCTCGCGTGTGCATGTGCGTAGGCGCTCGGCTGTGTGGGTGTATCGGTTGTTTCGACAGTGGGATGGGGACGGGCGAGGATTTTTTTTTTCCAGCTCACACTCCTCGGAAGGGTGTCGTCTCGACGGCGGTTCAACGTCTTCGGCGTGACAACACCGACCGCCTTTCAACGACGAAAGGAAAAAGGGAGGAAAAGCTCGCGGCCGCGGAGAGCTTTCGATAAGACGAAGCATCCAGACGGTTGCTTGTGAGCAGCCCCCGTTATCAGGGAAGCAGGAGGTCGTATTTGGTGAACCGGCCGAACATCGTCGCGTGCTCGCGAACCGAAAAAGCGCGGGCGTCGCGACGCCCGATCGGGAGAGCAGAACGTGTCGACGCACACGTCCGTCGTGTGGAATGGCGCGCGTGCAAGCCCGCGCGGATTTGCTCCTGATGTAATTTTATGTAAAAAACGATGATGATGAAAGAGAATTGATAAACTTAACAATATATATTATAAATCAAAATATAAATTAAGATTTTTGTCAAATATTATTCTATATAAATTGATTAGTAAAGTTTTAAGTTAAATGTGAAAACTGCTTCTTTGACAGAAGTTTACTTACTTTTTATAATAATGAGTAAAAAAAAAAAAATAAAATTAAAAGAGCGAAATAATTTTATCGCGACATTGCTTATCGGTTAACCAACCAGACATTAGTCCGTTTCGAAACCTCAATAGTTTTCACGTTATCAACGTTTTAAAATCAATTAGTGAAGCGCGCCTTATATTAACTCCGGGCAACATCTGCTACCTTGAATTTCTTCTTGCGGTTAATGTATTTCTGCAATTACTATAGTTGCACGCGCGCGACGAGCGAGAAAAACTTGCTGCCGATAACGCGTTATCGCGACCGCGCGTGCACTTCTGAGAGACTGTTTTTTTTGTTTTTGTTCGCGAACGTGCGCCCAGTCAGGTATTCGCCAGGTATTCGACAAATTCGCGGAATTTTACGGCTCCATCTACGGCATCCGCGGCAACGTTAGCGGACGATTCTCGCGTTGCCAGATAACACGAATGCCTTCGTCCTTAATTGGACGTAGTTATGCAGAAGAGCGGCGATGCGCCGCATCGAACACGACCCCGCGACGATAGTCGATGCGCTAACCACGTCCAATTACGTCTTTCTTTCGTCGTGCACGGCTATAACGACGATAGGTACGTCGATACAACATTAATTTCTTCTTTCGTTTCCGCTTGCCGAGAATGCGCGGCAAATGGACGACGGTTTGAAAAAACTCGCTCACGATATATATTGACAATCGGTGATCATCTTCCGCGTATCGGTTTATTATTGCGCTACGTAAATTTCTGATATTTCACGATAAAATAATCTACGAACGCGTGAGATAAATCGTAGTTGTGTTAACTCCCGTTCGTCGTTTCTGCTCACGACGAGATCTTTCGACGAGATCTTTCATCATTCGTCAGCGGAGGCAGCCTGCAATCACACACTCGTTTACACTTACACTAGTATCTTTCGGCATCAGTGAGAGGCTTTCGGTTTTTTTCAGTATCTTTCGTGCTGACCGATCCTTATATGGCGAGGCGAGATTGCTCGAGGATAATCACGTTATTGAAATTTGTTTTTTATTACTTTATATTTGCACAATTACAGTACGTATTTCAAAAAATATTTATATAATTAGATTACTTATTCTAGAAATTACGCCAGTATATTTATATTATACGTGTGTATGTAAAAAAGTTTTCATATTTTTTCATAAACTGATAATATTTACATGTGTACGATTTCTGAGTACACCGCGTGGTAACTGCTTTTTAAAAGAGGGTTACGTAGCGAACCTTCTTGCGCTTTAAAGGTGATTTTGATGCAATTATATAACCGCGTAATCTCTTTCTCTCTCGGATTCGATAATAAGAAAGAGGAAAGCGAGAACGCGGAGAGCGGGAAGATGATGGAAGAAGAAGCGATTCATACGTAAGCACGTGTAACGGTTGTGGAAGCACCGCAAAGTCCGGGTGGAAGGTACACATAACGAATTTCGCCGCAATTTCGTCGTAATTTGCGCGCGTCGGGCCCTTTGATGGACGCGCGCTTTCCTGCGAAGCGGCGGGTTTCTGTCGTTTCCGCGTTTTCACGCGGCGTCAAGACACGACTTTAAACGCGAGATAATATCTCGACGGGTAATTGTTCGCGCGAGGAGGAAATTTGCAGGTGAGAGATTGCGCGCGGCGCAAATCCTATAGGAAGCGGCATCGCGTTTTGCGCGCGACCGCGTATTTCCACGAAGGGGCATAAATAATTCATCCGCGCGCGATCGTTCCGAAACGCGCGCGCGGGTTTCAATATACACGGTCCCGCGTCAGCTTCCCGATTCAACCGCGTCAGCGTGATTTTCTCACGGTTAACGAACGTTAAATTACGTAGATCGAAAGTGGATAGACTGGATCCGATCCAATTTATTAGGGTCGAAACGGTAGCGGATCGTTCAGTAAGCTGTAAGCTATAATAACAGCTGGTGACGGAGAAATTGTCGAAAGGCGGAACAAAATTCAAACTTTGTGTTTACAAGACAAGTATAAGTAATTTATCAGTCAGGTTGCGTATAATAGTAATAATAATTAAAAAAAAAAAAACACTAGTCGGAGCAATGATGTAACTAATTTTCTTCGTGCGCTATGATTGTATCGCGTATGCAAATTTAAGAATTTCAATTTGCGTTAAACACACTTGTTTCACTCTTTGTGTATTTTTCGCAATTAATTATATATGCATAATTTATAAGTAAAAAGTGAAAAAGTTGATTGTGATCGCGGGCGATCTGATCAATTTTCATCTCCAGTCCAGTAGATGACAATCTCCCCAAAGTGAAATATATTAAACTCCGCAATTATAATTTACGAGATTTCTCTCTCTCTCTCTCTCTCTCTCTCTTTATTTGCGTGAAAATGAGTCTTTTACTCACGAAGATTGTAGCCTGCGGTGTATTTTACGCGCGCATGAATATTTATGGCATTATCGAGAGCGGGAGCGGCGTTTGGCGGTGATATATGCGTAATCCGTGAAAATAACACAGCACGCGTGGAAAACTCCCCGTGCTAGGCCGGCAGTTTCGCGCTCGTTACACCGACTGCTCTCTGTGAGTGAACGAGCGATGTGCGCCGGCACTCGGACAGGTGTGTCGGCGTTTACGGCCGGCGCGTTGTAAGTATGAAATTGATATCGCTTATAATTTCAGGTCGTTACAGTCGGGTTGCGGGAGCGAAGATGCTAGATTATTATAAGTCCGTGATTACAGAGTCCGGTCGCGGTGGTTGCGCCGTCATTGGCCGATCGGCCGCATCGCGGGGTCCTTTACGATCGTTAATGAAGCACATCGGGTGCGATATTTTTCATTCTTAAGTCGCGCTCGCGGCGAGAAGAATCTCGGGTCTTAGAAACACTTTATGGAAATGAGCCGCGAACTTCCGCGCCGGACGCGTCAATATAATCGCGGATTCAGCGGCGATTTTAATCCCGGTCGTTCTTATCGCGTTTTCGAAGTCGTGAAATTTATTAAT
>QVNV01009185.1:0-13114 GCA_014825455.1 Pseudomyrmex pallidus
ACAGATATATAAAAATGTACTAATTCTGAAAAATATCTTTTGGATAAAGTTATCGAGAACTTATCTAGAAGTGAAAAAATTGGGTGTTAATGGCAGAACATAGCAGAATAATATTACACGTATTTACTCACACATTTGTATTTAGTTATACGCTGGAGATCATAGATGGCGCCACTAATGTTGGTACACGTAGCCTATGAATGATTCAAAAAGAGAAGAGAAACCGAATGGACGAAAACTCGTTTGTTTCGCGCATTTCTTCTACTGTATACATATATACATAGCTGACCTGTGATTTATTTACTTACTACCTTATGATTACAAATAAAATTTTGTCACGTGCAATGACTTTTAAAACGTTCCAATGTGGTAGCGTTAGCAACAGAGTTCTCCGTGAAGTCATTCTTGTTAGATCGAACGTCTCGCGGACCGGCCAATTGCGTCGGTCGAGTTCGCTGATCGATCAACGCGATTGGTCAGTTTTGTTAAAAGTTGCGACTTATGCGAATCGGATTTGAGGAAAAGCGATTGAAGCGTTCGTCGAACTCCGTTGAGTGAGATCTATTTGATTGTACCCTTCGCTAGGTTATGATCGAAGCCTTCGAATGCTAACGAAGTGCGTGTAGAATCCGGTAATAAGAGATAATACAGTCTCGAAAAATAATGCCGAAACTCAGAGTATTCGACAGCGCAACAGAACTTCTATACATATTAGATGTGTCTGAAGAGGAGTCGCAAAAAGCAAGTCAAGGTGAGAATTGCAATATTAAATCATTTCTACATTCGTTATAATTCTTGCGGATACATACACTATTGTTTTGATTTTCACCGCAGTCCAGTTGATCATTATAAATACTTCGAAGTGTTTTGAGCTTAAATAGAAATCGCGTTCTTTTGCGCATACTTTGAAAAATGATCGAACACGAGAAAGCATGGTTTATTAATCATATGAACCATCGCTTATGACCGTCGCGTCCAATTTTTCAGCCATCAAACCAAACTGGAATAAAAGAATTCTTGACACTTGAATTTGATTTGTTCAAACAGATGCCAACTATGCGATGCAACTTTTGAATAATTACAAAACACATGACGATTCTCAAGTGGAAGCGTCAGGTATAATAAAAAATATTGTATTCTTTTAGCGATTTTTACATAAAAATAAGTAATTAGCAATATTCTAGAGGAGTAATATATTTGTTATATAGCAGACAATGCAGAAGAAATAGTGCCAGAAATTTCTGATCCTCTTTCTGGTCAAGAAAAAGGTATGATATGTTGTCCTTGCATTTTAAAAAAAACAAAAAACAAAACAAAACAAAACATTTTATTGCAAAAACAGTAGGTATGCAAATAATCCAGATTTTAGAGGGCTTTACAGATGGTTTTCGTTGGCCGCACGAGGCTATACTTTTGCTCCTCAAATATTACAAAGAGCAAAAGCATCACATGGCAACTGGAAAAATGACACAAAAAAAATTCTGGTCAATGGTTGCTTCAGAATTGTCTAAGAAAGGTTACGAAGTTACAGGTTCTCAGTGTAAGAGTAAAATATCAGGGTTAAGAAATACATATAAGAATATAAAGGCTCACAGAAATGAGAGATACAGACGCACGTGGCACTATTATGAGGTAATTATGAATTAATTAAGATAACTATAGATTATATTTTTATCTCATCTTTTATTATGTATTATTTTATGTTTATCAATGGACTTCTCGTTATAATAATTGTATTGAATTATGACCAACAGTTCATTTTTAACAAAAAATCTCAGTGTTTCAATACATTTTTGTTCAATATAAACATATTTTCGGTGTGTTATAGATCTTAGATAAATTGTATCAAAATAAGGAAACAACTTGGGAATTGGAGACAGCGGATGATGATAAATCTTTAGTATTTCCTGAAAACGATGAGACGAAAAAGAAAATTAACAAACGAGATAGTTCTTTATTGGAAGGTGAACCAGCTTCTAAACGTGAGTATTGCAGCTAACTTTCTAAGCAAAGCGCAAGTTGTCAGTTTTATATAGGATAACATTTATATTATCCGTGCTTTGTTTTTTATTATTGCAATGTCGATGGAATTGCAGGTCCAAAAACCTCGGAAGATATAATTGGTGTTATGGAAGGACGTGCTAACGAAAGAAAGAAGATGCATGATGAAGCAATGGCTCGTCAGGACTCATTACTTGATATATTAAAGAAGACGATTTGCGTCACAGAAAAAAGTCTTCTTCAACGCAGATTGATGCACGAAGAAGCGATGGCTCGTCAGGATAAGTTGTTAAATGTGCTCGAGAAGTTACTTCATAAAAACATCTAAATATATATATAGACAAAAAGTAAATTATTAATTTTAAAAGTATTGTTTATATTATTTTTTATCAAAAGAAGTATCGACTATCATTTTTTCATCTATATTTTTTTACTTTAAAAATTAAATGTTTATTCATTACATGACTCATTTCATAACTTCCTAAAAAATAATTTTTCTTACAAGTCAAAACGTGTATCGTTGAAGTAAGTTAAAAAAAATTAAGTAAGCTAAAAAACCCTAGTTCCTGATATTTTCTATAAATATATGTATATGTAAAATATATTTGCCTCTTTGTGTACAAAAAAAAAAAAAAAAAAAAAAACTATAATTAATAAATATAATTGTGATCACACTTATATGTGATTACAATATTTTTATTTTAAACAAATTTTATAAAGAGAGAGTATAAGCATACAATAGTAACACATTTTTGTCATTCTATGAAATAACTTTTTTGAAAGCTACTTTTCTTTTTGTCTCATCGAATCATGGTTAACGTTCACATTTAACGTTAATATTTAACGTTCAAGCACAGTCCGAATTTTTGATTATCTCTTTAAAGTTACCGTAAAACTAAAGCTTGAAATAAGTTTAGTTCTTTGTATGCGCAACGAGAAAGAGTTTGAGCGAGTGGTTGACCTACTATCTCGTGAATTTTTCGGATATCAAGGTTGCTGCTAAAAATAATACACAGTAAAATATCCCAAGCTATTTTTGCGAGTTACTTCAGCTAATGATCAACAATTTTACGTAATTATTACATCGTCGTAATTATTGATCGATTTTTCTTCTTAAAGATGGTTAATTTTTTTTTCTCTTATTGATGTAGTCGAACAAGAATTTGCTATTTATGTAATTCATCCACCTGATCTCGCGTGGCGAGAGAAAAACCGGGCGGTTCACGTGGACGTGACAAACGCGGAGAAACAGGAGCTATCCTTACCACGTGATATCGCAATCACGTGGCCGTGCTACTCATTCACGTGCTTCTTTCCTTCACGGCGCACGTCCCTGTCATAGCGTTACGTAAGCGAAAGTCCGCGCCGTTGCTCGCAATCCTTGACGCACAGCTCTGTTTGAATAATTAATAATAATAACAACAATAATAATAACAATAATAACAACAATAATAATAAAAATAAATCTTTATTAAAAACACATTAAATATAAAAAGTTTTCACGCAAAATATATCACCTAGAATGCTTTAAAAAGTGAAACAATATGAGTGCTGTTCCAAGTCTAATCTACAACAAACAAAAATATTATAACAATAATAAACAAAATATAGGGTAGCTCCGATATGTGCGTCGCACTTATCGAAAATTATTAATAATTAATAATTAATTTATCAAATATCTGCAATGTCAAAGACAAATAAGCTATATCAATTAAAATTTTGTTTTCTTTTATTACAAAAAAAAATAAAAATATAAAATCTTTATTCTTAAAAACAACTTTTTTTAAGCGGAGCTAGTTAAGCCACTTTTAATTCAATGATAAATCTTCACATAATTATAATATAGACTAATGAGAATTTTAAAAAGATAGTATATTTATCAAGCTCAGAAATAAACATTCAGATCTTTAAAATATTGCGTACATAAGTAAAACTGTATGTTAAATGAAAAAAGTCAGAGTGGTCTAACATCTCCCATAAGGTAGGCATGTTGAGCTATTCCGAGAAGTAAGTCAAAACTAAAGTATAATTGTTTAATAAGGGGATTATATATTTTTTAATAACAATAGAGTTATAGATATTCCGAGAAAAATGGATTAAATCTAAGTAGATCTAATTTAAATCTAACGAGATAAAAAAAATAGAAAAATAGATCTAATTAGATCCAACTTGGGTCTAAATAGATATAAAGTAGATCTAAATAGATATAAGTAAATCTATGTAAATTTACACTTTATTTATCAGTAGATCTATAATAGATCTACTCAGATTTATTAAATTAGATCTAAGCAAATTTAAGCAGAATTAAGCAGATCAGAGTAAATCTAATATAGTAGATTTGAGTGGATCTAATGATAAATAAAGTGTAAATTTACATAGGTCTATTTAGATATACTTTATATCTATATTTGGATCTAATTTGGATCTAATTAGATCTATTTTTCCATGTTATTATCTCGTTAGATTTAAATTAGATCTACTTAGATTTAATCCATTTTTTCCCGGGATATTATTCAAATCTTTATTAAAGTTTTTATTTATAAAATAATACGTAATACTTATATTTAAAATGTGCTTTACTTAACAAAAATTGAATTGAAATAAAAACTCAACATCTTATAATAAAAATTGAACATAAAATATATTGTAAAATCGTTTATAACAATAGAATAAAAAATAAAAAAAAAATAACTTATTACAAAAAAGAAAAAGCAATTTCTACAGTCAGGGCTGCGTTCGAGAACATCGCTTGAGTCACACGAGCGTCATTCTATCTTTGTTTTATATCTAATGAGCGATAAAGATAGAATGACGGCGAAGAATATTTCAGTCAACGTCGAAACTCCCATATCGACGTTGACTAAAATATTTTTTTTTATAATTAAAACCTTTGCGCTTCCGCGCTTTCTTCACGCAAGCATCAATATGTTTCATACACATTTCGGTTATTAAGATATTTGCAAGTCCCAACTTGCCTCTCGACCCAACTAACTTTGTTCTACACTACAGATAGCTTTTCAGATAGCGACACAAGAGTCTCATTTTGTCTTTGTTCAATATTCAATGAGAAACAAATACAGAATGACTTTTGTGTCGACTTGTGTCGCTAACTAGAAAGCGTCCCACGCATGTCTGTGCAGCGCAAACGCTGTATTACACACGGGCACGTATATCACACGGGATTCGTTCAGTTTCATAAATATGCGCACACGATTTATAGTTTACGTAACGTGTGCTATGGATAAATGCGCGCATATGCATGAAACGGAATGCATTCACGTTAAAACTACTTCCAAATATGGATTACAGTGAAATATACAAAACAGCTGAACTGAATGAAAAATAAACTAAGTGCTTGTAGTTTGCTGCATTTCATTCTTTACTATCTTTTTACACTTATCTATCGCAAAACAACTTCTAAACTTTTCATAAATCTTAGGCCCTGAACACAATCAACAAAATAGTAGGAATAAGAATAAATATTGAATATAGAAAATAAGAAATTCAAATTATTTCTTTACAAAACAAAAAAGTAGTATGCATCATAAATTAAGAAATAAGAATTTGAAATAATTAATCTATTCCATTCTCTTATTTGATGTTTAACGTAAACATGATTTCAAATTGCTTTTTTTAATATTTAATATTTATTCCTATTATTAATATTTTGTCTATTGTGCGCAAGGTCTTATATAGTAATCATATCACGTATCTAATAAATGATTGCGCACAAATTATTTACTTCTTCTATTTTTGTATTTTCTATGCGATGATTTTTTTATGCAAAACCTGGCGTGGCGCGAGGTTACTCTACTAAAGACAACGATAACATTGTCGGTAAATATTTTGTACAAAATAAATATACACGAACTTAAATAGAAAGTTAACAATTCGTAACAAATAACTTTTGATGAGAAAAGCAGCGACAGTGCGAAAGCCAGGAAGTGATCCTTCCTCTTGAATAACAGTGGATATAAATTGAACTATTTCACTACAACGTAAGAAAAGAATTTGCGGAACCTTTGCGAGCGACGGAAAGAAAGGATAATTCTGATTGACGATAAGTGAACGGGAGAGAGCAAAAATGAACATTCAAGTAAAGCAATTCATAAAGATAAAAAGAAACATCAGACTAGAAGACACTATAAACTATAGAAAATGTAAATGTAAAACCACACATTTCTGGTGAATTCTTAAGAGATGCTGAACTGTTTTGTTTTATCAACTTACTATTAATACAATCTTCGGAATTTTGTTGTACTTACTGCACAAATTAGAAAACGGTTCTTCAAATTAAAAGAAAATAGTCTAAAGACTTACTGCAGGGAATAAATGTTTCTGACACAAAACAATTTGTCATCAAGAAAATTGACCAAGCTAATTTAACCTAAACTTCAAACCTAAAATTTTTTCGTTTCAGAAACATTTATTACCTGCAGTGAGTCTGTAGATTATTTTCTTTTAATTTGAGAACCGTTTTCTAATTTGTGCAATAAGTACGACAAAAATCTAAAACCTATAATTCATAGTAGAATGATAAAACAGGACGGTTCAGCTGCAGTCGCATGCAGAACAAAAAAAAAATCAGAACGGAAACGATTTATGGAAGATTATTCGATCGCAAATAAACGAGCTATTCCGTTCTGATTTTTAGTGCTATTTTGGTCGCATACTAAACGATACATAATTTTACAGAACGGATTCGATCTAATTGGTTGCTTCTCTTTATCATAACTCTCTTCAATAACTCGTTTTAATTTCGCTTTTATGAAACAAAAAAGAGTTGGAGAGATGATGGAGAATCAACTAATCAGAGTAATTCCGTTTCGTAAAATTATGTTTTATATGTGATTCTCGATGATTGCTAAAATCGCGAAATGGAATCGCGATCTCTTTTATTTGCGATTGATAGATCTTCCATTTTATTTTTTTTCTCTCTCTCTCTCTCTCTCTCTCCGCGTCTCGTTTTTTCGGACTGCGCATAACCGAGTAGAACAAATAAGGCTCCATACCATCAAACTAGAAAAACAATAGGTATATTCGATCAATGCGAACCGATGTGCAAGATGTTTATGCAAAACATATAGATTTTATTTATTTAACATGTAAATTATTTCACGTAATAATTCGAACTGAATTTCAATTCGAAAGTTCATCGTGGACGCTTGATTTGCATCACATATAAATATGAAATATTTCCATTGTTTCCTCATAGAAATTAAAAAGCCTATCACAACCGCGCCTTTAGCAAACAAATAAACAAAGAACTAACGTAATTAAATTTGCTACGAGCAAACCTAAGATGTGAATTTTGTACTCGCTGAAAATCCGATTGAGTGTATTCTGCATATAATATTTAGAATACAGACAACATCAAAGTAATCAAAGAGAGACACAACGGACTGAGAAGACACGAAGCTTTTGAGACAAAGTCAAAACATAACGAAGAGAATGTAACATGCAAAGATGTACATATAAAAGCGGCTCTACACTTGACAGTAACATGATCTTCAAAAGATCAATACCTACGAATACCTACGAGTCGACATGGATTCCAAAGATTTTCAAAGACGAGCAAGATGCAATGCAAACGTTATTTATATGAATATCAAAAGTTAGAATCTCTTGATTGCAAACTTCATTGAACCAACAATCATAAAGCTAAACTTTGACAGATTAAAATGCAGACCATTATTGCAGAGCAGGTCGTTATTTAGAAATCTGGTTGATTCGAAGACCTTGAAGGATTTTAACAAAAGATGCATCATCAGTCAGCAACAAACAAATTGAAGAGAATAGGAGCTTTGAAAAAAATTCCAGAGGGAATCACGAGAGAAAAGACGTGAAAATCACTAATGATTATTTCTTGTGAACGATTAGAAAAAACAAGCAATTAGAAAAAAAACAAAAAAGACAATGTGGAATATCTATAATATCAAGCTTGGCTAAAAACAACTTATGGCTTACGGTGTAAAAATTCTTTGAAGAATCAAGGCTAACAAACAACGCAGCCTACAAAAATAGAGTTAGAAATGCATAGGAACGAGAGATCCTTAAGGAAACCGGACTGAAGAGATGAAATAACATTGGTGTTGAGGGTAAAAGGAAAGTAGATTGACAATTGATGAAAATGAATATCCTCTAAGACCTTTGAAAAAAAAGGCGAGAGTGAAATGAGTCGAAAGAAAGAGAAGATTCAGAGGAATGTTTCGGGGATAGGAAAAACAATGGAATACTTTCTTTTTTTTGCAGACAGAAAACCGCCTGAAGTGAGGCATTCACTTAAAATAGCCATTGACCCTCTATTGCATTCCGTTCCCGATTGGGAACTTAATTAAAACTACTAAAAATATTAAAAATACTAAAAAAAAAAAGAAAAAAAATTCATGCAATAAATAGTTAACCCTCTATTGCATTCCGTTTCCGATTGAGAACTTAATTAAAAATACTAAAAATACTAAAAAAACAAAAAACAATTCATGCAATAGAGGGTTAAAGGCCATCGCACATGAATCTCCGTAACCATAAGCATAGACGTAAGCTCGCAAGCAATGCTTATGGTTACGCAGATTAATGTGCGATGGCCTTTAACACTGAATAGAGAACGGGTAACAAAAGTAACAGGAGCAATGGTAACAGGAGTAATGGTTTATCGTTTCGTAATCATCGTCTCTATATACATCATCTCGTTTAATTAACGCCGAGAAGAGAGTAAGTGCGACGCGCACGTGATCTTCCTTACATACAGCTCGTGACAATGATGCCGACGGGAGCTGACCGTACTTTCACATTGTGTTCCCGCCGATTGACGCAAGGTCACTATCTAATTTCACGCCTCGATTAAACGTCGCTCGGTTTTATTTTGTTTTTTTTTTTTTTTAACGATTCTCTTTGTCACTTCGAAAAGTCGCGAAAATTAAAAATAAACGTATAAAAAGGACGCGCTACGACTTGGAAATTACAAGAATTTTAATTTACGCTGTTTAACGATACGGAAATTACACGCGTAATTATCTTCTCTCGGAGACTGTGTTTGTATATTATTATAAATGTAGGAATTATAGAATTTCTCAACTTAAGAAATTTATCTTTTCGAAATTAATTATTTCAAGTAATTTATTGTTCACAAAACTCGATAATAATTATAACACGTGACAACGTCGTTGAAAAGTTATCGAAGATTTTGTTCCTTATAAAACCCGTATGTTGCTCCTTACGTTTGCATTTTTGTAATTTCACAACTCGTGAAATGTTTTCCACCATCACGCGTTGCATCACTTTCCGATTCGATTTTTCGTGAATTCGAGATTCTTGTAAACCCGAGATATGTACACATACTGTGCGTGTCCCGAATGCAATCATACACGTCAACGCTTCGGCAAAGGCTGATCTTGTGTATTCCAAACGGGAGCAACCATACACGTCAACATTCCGGCAAAGGCTGATCTCGCGTAGATTATTCCATAACGTTTAATCCTATCATCTCAAAATATGTTTCCCAAGCAGAGGAAAATTGTAAGACATTGTAGTTGCGATCTATATCGTTGGATTTTTTTTTCATTTTATGCGCAAAAAACCTTCGTTTCGAATTGGATGAAACAACCGCGCTTCTATTCTCGAACCTTTCGAGATATTGAGATTATCAAAACAAGATTGTCCTTTGAATTTAACAACGTATTAAAAATAATTTTAATAATGTGACCATTTGTATATACAGTGAAGTGTTAATTTTTTTTTTTTTTTTTTCAAAGCTTGCTGAGCGACTGTTGTAGATATCGGAAGCGATAGATTACAGAGCGGGAAATTACTTTCTCGCATTGAGATGCGCGCGAGATGGTGTGAAATAAATTGAGTTCACCCGCGTTGAATTCGTATTTTGGTAGATCGAATTTGTCAAATTCGTGACGCTAATGTTTTCCAGAAATGAAATTCTCGAGAACATATAGAGAAAAGGGAGTACGGTAATATATATATATATATATATATATATATATATATATGTGTCCGAGGACATAAATCCAAGAATGAAAGAAACGACGAGGGTAGTAATGCGCGATTGGAGAGTGACTGAACTAATAACGTTGGAGGCTGCGCCACGGTTTGAGTAGCGTCTCGCGACCGAGGACGCATTTCGCAACTGCAAAACAGTCGACGCGCATACTCCCAGACGTTCGCACGTCTTCTCCGAGAACATCCTGCAACAACAACAAGATCTAAAATCTTGTTTCATCGATTTAAAAAACACGTCAATTATTTCTGTTCGCATTGCGCGATCCGAATTTTATTTCAAATGCCCAAAGCAAATCTGGCCGAGAGAAAATCGGAGTTGAAATAATTCCAAGAAATATTTACACAATAAAAAACTTGATGTAGTGAATATATATATTCTGAATTAAAATTAACATTAAAGTGTGTAACGTGCTAATAATTCTTTTAACGCGTAAAATTGTTTTGCTATTTAGTATTTATTTTCGAACATGTTACATGATTGAAAATATTACGTAGAAAGTTCTTGTAGAATTACTTATATTGCGTTCTATTTTACGACCTCGTAGTCAATAACGAATCTTAAACTTCTTACTTTTCGTCGCTCAAAGAGTTCTCAAGAATGGAGGCGCATTTGCCGGCGGGTCTGACTAGTGCGAGCTCGAACTACTGACGCCGGACGAACATCGATACCGGTAAGATCTTATTCGATGGATTTCTCACAAAATTACTTATCGTGAAAAATAACATCAAAATAACGTCATATAAAATAACATGTTGTTTTTCTTAATACATATAAGAGATATATATATATACATTAAAATTTTGTGCATATCGATATTATAATATTTCTTAACAGGTAGATGTCTTTCAATTGTTTTATAAAAATGCAGACTGTAAAACGATCATCGAACAAGATTAAAATCGTTAATATGCTTATCAGACACGTTGTTTTGAAAATAAACATAGTTTAGCAAATTTTTTTCCCTGAAAAGTTCAGAATGATGTGTGGATTCACGGAAGAATGTGCTGTGGTTTCATTATTGAGAATTCGCTTTGTAAATATTAGCTTTGACCTTTCGCTCGTCTGAACACATGTTTTTATAAAATATTCTTATTTTTTATACTTGGACGAATAACAGTAAACACTAGAGAGAGAGAGAGAGAGAGAGAGAAACAAGAGAGTATGACTTGTGCAACAGTGTGTTTTGATTGAAACACGGTGCGATTCGCACACGATCAACGAAGATAAACGCAAATTGTTTCAATGCGCCACGGATTTTTAATATAAATGTTCTCGCTAAACTGTGGGAAATCGATGTGTATGCGTCCATTCGCACAAATTCTCGTGACACGGACCAATATCCAGATTATTAATAGTTTTAAAATCGATGAGCGGAATATTTTATGCATTAGTTTCTGAAACAAACGAACAACCATACAATAAGTTATGTCGCGCACACAATACAAAAGCGTTGAAATTTAAAATTTTAAAAGTTTGCAAATAAATTTTTGGTACATGTGTTTTTATGAAAAATGAATCCCTTTGTGCGTTGTGTATGTTATAAAAATTTCCGACACATTCTTTGACATTTAACAATATTCACGAACCTTTAGCACAAATTAAAAAAGCAGGACATACAAAATACATATATAAATTAAAAAAAAAAAAAAACTATACACGGTAATATTGCAAGCAGCTGTTATGAAAAATTATTGCGGTTTTTTTTAAATTTAAACTTTAAACAAAAAGAAATTCCACTGAAGAGAATACTACATTTTTGTAGCCGTAGGTAGTACCGTGTAATGACTTTTTCGCTTCGCGTGATTAGAAAGTTTTCGATCAAGCCCGTTCCTATATTTATAGTACGAATCCCAAACAATAGCTGTTAAATAATGCGGGATTTACTGAAGCGCAAACATCCTACTTATCCCCGCTGCAATTAGGACTACCACTTGATTATAAAGCGCAAATGGGTAATATTGTGTGAAGCGCAGTCCAGTTCTGTTTAATTTAGTTGAAGCTATAAACCACAGAAATCCCGACGTAATTTCGAGATTTTGACATTTATATCTCGGCGAGATTAGAGAGATTCCGATCGGCTCATAAAGTTCGCGGAGTTTCGACGAGAAACTTCTGTACTCATTTAAATTAAAGAACAGGCGATCGTATCGACAACGCGAAGACTTTCCTGCCATTTACAGATCTTCCATCAGAAATTGATCGAGTTTATTGAAACCTTACCCCACAATTCTATCAGTTTCAATGTTTTATAGAATTTTGTTTTGTTGAGTACGAAAGTTTTTTGAAAAACTCACTTTTACGACACAAAAAGTATTCAACTCGTATAGTACATTTTTGTCTCGAGTGCAAATTTAATTATCTGTGCGGTGCGAATCACATTTCTAGGAGCAACCTTCATCCGGGTGAAGCTAGTTGTCTCTGAGATTAATTATAAAATCGTGTTTGAGAGGATTAATCATCATGCTCGAGAACATTCCACGCATCCTATGTGGATAAAGCGGAACCCGTGTTTATGCTTAACGGAAACAGGCCTATATGCATGATCGCGAAATGGAATTCCAAAAGCGATGACGTTAAACCGACGATAATTACGTCTAAGCAAATGGATTGAAAATCAGTTTCACACAAAGTATTTTCTAATACGTGAAAAATTATACATGTCAACGAACAAATTAATATAGTCTCGGTACTTTGATGTTTCGTGTCAGGAAAGTTATCAACAATAAAATAATTAGCAATGGAATTTCGCAGGCAATGAGAGCCAATTGTTGGATATTTTGCGAGATAAATAATATTTGAATATATATTTATATTTCAGGAATTTAAATTCTTACACATTATTTTCGACTTTTGAATTATTTAAATAAAAAATTCTCAAAAAAATAATAAGAGCTCAGCGACAGATGTTTGTGTGCAACATAAAAGTGTATTTATTTATTACAAACAATTTAATTATTACATTGTAATAAACAACACAAACATCTGTTGCTGAACTTTTACTGCCTTTTAAGATTTTATTTGTTTGTTGAGTAAGCTTGCATTTTTCATCTTTTAAATAATATTTTATTGTAATAATGATAATATACACAAAATATATTGAAT